>JAVKLF010000028.1:1910727-1927747 GCA_034783495.1 Millerichthys robustus
CCGTGCCCTCCTGTCCTCGCCCGTGCCGTCCTGTCCTCGCCCGTGCCGACCTCTCCTCGCCCGTGCCGACCTCTCCTCGCCCGTGCCGACCTGTCCTCGCCCGTGCCGACCTGTCCTCGCCCGTGCCGACCTGTCCTCGCCCGCGCCGACCAGTCCTCGCCCGCGCGGACCTGTCCTCGCCCGCGCCGACCTGTCCTCGCCCGCGCCGACCTGTCCTCGCCCGCGCCGACCTGCCTGTCCTCGCCCGTGCCGACCTGCCTGTCCTCGCCCGCGCCGACCTGTCCTCGCCCGTGCCGACCTGCCTGTCCTCACCCGTGCCGACCTGTCCTCGCCCGTGCCGACCTGTCCTCACCTGTGTGGACTCGGTGACCGAGGCCAGCTGTCGGTACTCTGAGTTCCCCCAGCCGAACAGATGTCCGTCTCTGGAAACAGCCAGGCTGCAGTCTCCGTACGAGATGATCTGCTGCACCTCCACACCCGCCAGATCTCCTCCGACCTCCACCGGCTGGGAGCAGATGCTGTGGTGCCCCAAACCTGAAACATCCCATAATACAACCAACCATCAAACTGAGCATTAAAATGCACAGAAATAGTTATAATTCAGTCAACTTTACAGTTAAAACTGTAAGATTAGGAACAGAAAAAACTTTTCTAAAAAACTATTTTTTGACCCCGATAAAATGGGGAATCGGACCGACCCGTCTGTCCATCTGCCCCCCATCCACAGGAGAACACTTTTCCTGTCTCTGTGAGGAACAGGCTGTGGTCCTGACCACACGCCACCTGGAAAACAACAACAAAATATACAAAATAAGATTTAAAAATCCCTGTAGCTAAAGGTCTGATACAGACACAGAACCAGGACCGGTCTGAGACTCACCTGGACAACCCGGCTGCTGAAGCCCTCTACCCTGTGAATGATGTGGCTTCCACTGGCGGAAACAGGTGAATAAATTAATTCAGACCAATAAACCGAAGTCCAGAACAAAAACGAGACTTTACTGTTTCTGACTGAGTAACATGGGAAGATTTAGTCTAGAAAAAATAATAACTAAACTCTCACCTGTAGACCTCCTCCTCGACTATCCTCCGCCCACACTGGCCGTACGCGTTGTTGCCCATACTGAAGACTAAAAAACAAAACAGACATAAAAAAGCAAGTGATTAAAAACAACTCAAAGACAAATTCAGGTTTGTTTTCCAAAAAGTTTTTAACTGATCTTACCTAAAACATTATTACCTACTTCTAGCTACCAGTCTACGGTTCTAATGATGATCCCGGTGTTAGGTCTGTGGTGACAGAATCTTTTTTACCTCCTTCCTGATCAGTGAGGACCAGGGAGTGGGCCCGCCCACACGCCACCTGAACCACTCGGGTCTGCAGAGGCTCCACGAGAGGCAGAGCCACTGGGGACGGCTCCAAAATGTAATCGTAGCTCCGATCTGCACAGGACAACCAGAACAGAATGTTTTTCAGCTGTGTCAAAGCCCACCAGAAAGCAGCGACAGGCTTGTGTGTTTTCCTACCACGGCTGTGTTGGGTACGCTGGAAGCCCAGCTGGGAGTCCTTGTTCAGGCCCATGCCCCACAGCTTGGATGCGTCTTTGGTAGCGGACGCCAAGAGAGTGAAGCCGTAACCGCAAGCAGCTGAGGAGATCTGCAGAAGAACATCAAACGTAATAAAACATCCAAAATAGACTCTGAACAAAGAAGACGGTGTCCTCTGTCAGTCAGAACATACGTCACAGGTTTTCCAATCATCCCTAACGATTAAATCCTGAACATGAAGTCCACTCAGCTGAGACCGATTACTGAAGCCCACAAGAGGACCATTACAGAGAACACTGGGTCATAAAACACTCGCCCCGTTGCTCCGTAATTACAGTCAGGTTCCAGATGAGAGAAAACTACAAAATGACACCGTGTCATGTTTGTCATAACGGCTTCTTTTTTTGAGTCGTTCTTTTTCCACTTTGTTCGAATTTGAAACAAGATATTACTCAGGTAAACAAAGTGCCAAAATAAAATGTTCTAAAAATAAATCTATCAGTTTGTTAATGACCAAAGTACTACACCACAATAAAATATACTGTATTCAACAAAGGTTGTGGGAAAAACAACAAAACAAGGTAAAAATACATTCAAGAAGCCTAAAACGAAGGGAACATTTTATCTATAAAAGACTAAATCAACTCACACTGGGTTAAAAAACAATGAGAACAAATGTGAGATTTTAAAACCGGAAGTGAAGAAACCCAATCCCTGAGCTTTAACCTAGTTTTGGGGATGACAAAAAGCAGCCAAACAGATGATCTCAGGGCTGCACAGGAAGACTGAACGAAAAGACATGAGTCAACATAAAATTTTTTAAATCAACTCTGTTGAGCACAGGGAGCTGACAAAGTGCGGACAAGACAGGTAGAACAAGAGCTGGACGTAAAAACTTCAGTTTTCTTATCATTAAAGCTTAAAAAGTAGTAGAGGGTGGATGGAGTAAGGATTATTTGGCTACAAAATCTGGCAATCGTCAGCACAACAATGGAAGGAAATACCACGTTTTCCCAGAATGAACCCCAAAGGAAGCAAATCCAGTTAAAACAGGAACGCTCCAAGAATCGAGCCTTGAGGAACCCCACAGGAAAAAGGCAGCAAAGTAGATTAACATCAACACAGAATCTATGATGTTTACCGGCTCTGTCGTCTCCAGGCGGTAAGGAGTGAGCTGATACTTCCTGGGCTTTTTCCTGCCGCTGTCCGGCACCACAAAGCTGGGAATCCCGAGGGCTCCGGAGAAGCTGAAACCCCACACGAACACCTTATGGGTCGGCTTTTTGTGTTCCCCCACATACTGGAAAACCGGTCCGCCGTTGCTCTTCTCCTGAGGTCCCGATGCTCTGCTGAGCGTTGCGTAACCACAGACTTTTAGGCCCTTGGCTGCGTGGCGAGGGCACAGACGCACACACGTCAGAGCCGCCATCCTGGACAAAAACACCAGACAGAAGGTGGAGGTTCAGAAACGTGTCAAGTATTATGGCTTATACAACCAGTCAACACGAGGGTTATAATTATAACTTTAAAGCAATAAACTGTTCCTTAGGACAGTATTTGAAACAATGCTGTGATGTTGTATTTTGAAACACAAAGTAGTTATAGTTTCAATAAGTTTTAGTTTTTAAGGTGTGTGTCCTGTGTGTTTCAATTATCACTTTGATGCTGAAAATTCTCTACTGAGTGACAAAAAAAGGATTATTCTACTATAGTATGCAACTCGTACTGGTTTAAAAAAAAATAAAAGTACAGAACATCCACAGGCTAAAAAAATTAATAAACTCTGTTGGATTTCATCAGAAGATAATTTACAGTCAGTTTTTAATCAAATGTCTCCAAAGTTCAACCTTTTGTACGGCTAACAGTCTGAAACGTCAATGTTTTAAGATAGATATTATTTAAACAGTTACTAACTTTAACTACAACAAAGCAAAAGCATTTATTCGCACACATAACTGAACGTGTTCTAACTAAAGCTTTGCGTTTAAATTAACATTAAATTGTAAATGGAGCAAATGTTTGTGTCTCTGCTTGACGCACGTGCAGCGAACTTACCTTCACTTTGTTTAACCGGCGTTTTCTCGAGTCTAAATACCCATTTAAGGCTCCTCAGAAACCGATGTCGATGCGTTGATGTTATAGAAACCCATTTCTCTGTCATTATTTTTCATTTTAGAATGAATTTAATAAGCAAACACGCGTTTTTCCGGGACAGTTCTGCTTTCAGTGGATATGATAGAGGTTAACGACAGAGCGCCCCCTGCTGGAGCGGAGGAGTAACAACTCAACAAATAGCACCAAAAAAGCCAAAAGCTCCTAATTAACATCTTGTCATAAAATAAATGCTGGTATTTGGTGGGAAAAAACATCCATATATTTCTTTTAAGATATCTTTCCTAAAATTGGATAAAAACAATTTCTTCAAGGCGGATGATTGATGAGAAACGTTTTGAAGCAGCCAGTTTTGCACATCCTGTCTTCTCTGTAGGGAAGAACAGTCTTTAATCCTTTAAGAGGATCAATAAGATCCAGGATGAGGGACTCAGGATCTACTGACCGACTACGGTGGCCAGCAGGGGACATTTCTGTCAAACAGAGAGTGTTTCTGCTGAAGCTGTGGACGGTTTATTGGACTCATTATGACTTTGTTGAACAAACTGATGGAGGCTTGGCTTCACCTGCAGGAGATGCTGTGAAGCTTGAGGGGTGATAATGTAAGTTTTAATAAGATCTGGTTCATCCAGAAACTTAAAGTAATTTCATTGAGTGTTAGTTTTTGTTTTAGTATAGTTTTAAACAATCTGTAGTGCAGCTTGTTGCAGAAATAAGACCTGTTAAATTAAATAGGGCATACATTTTACTTTTTATCTATATTCTACGGTATCAGTGTATAATGATTAAATACACAATATAGCCTATGTTTCTTGCAAAATGTCTAAAGCTTATGTACCTGCCTATATAGCTTTACATGTTTTATATCACAAAATTAGCAATTTTCTGAGCTAAAAGTGCCAAAAATAGTCTTGTTTTAGATCCTCGTGAATAAACATTTAAAACTGTTTAACAGTTCAGATAAAAAAAAAAAGTAATAACACTGTCCTTATTGAGAGGTCGAAGTCTGATCAGGCCACCAGAACCAGACAATCAAAGCATAAAGACAGGTGCACCTGTCTTTATGCTTTGATTGTCTGGTTCTGGAGTCTGATCAGAACCAACTAGTCAGAACAGAGTGGGCATGTTGCCAGATTTAGAATTATTGCATTTATATGATAGTTTTAAGCGTCTATATACGATTTTAAAAATGGGTTTTAAAAGTACATTTTCAAAGAAAATTGATTTTTTTCCCCCTCAATTGGCTTCATTAGGATCCATTCAACGGTTTGTGAAACATTTTGCTAAGAAACAAACACACAATTAGATGATCACCCATCTGTCATGGCAGCTGATGAACATTTAAACTTAGAGGTGTCCACAGAAAGACATCTCAACATTCATCTGTATCTTCCTCACCTCCAGTCGTCCATGGCGTTGTTGGAGGTGATCTGCAGCCTGATTGGCTGGCTGTGCCTCTACCTCTCGTTCTGCTGCGCCTTTCCTTGGCGAGGGCCCGAGTGGAACTGCCGCCTAGTCACCCTGACCCACGGGGTCTTCATCGTGCTGCTGACGGCGTACGTCGTGTTCGTCGACGGACCCTGGCCCTTCACGCACGCCGGTCAGCAACGTCTGATTTAGCCGTTCTTTGAGTCGAGATTTACTGATCTGAGGTCTGCAGGTAAGATACTGACTGTTGTATTAAGCAACTTTTTCTCTGCCATCCAGGAACAGAGAACACGGAGCTGCAGGTGTTTGCGTTGGCGGTCTGCCTGGGCTACTTCTTCTTCGACATGGGTTGGTGCGTGTGCTACCGGACTGAAGGGCCGGTCATGTTGGCCCATCACGCCGCCAGTATTTCTGGGATCTTGCTGGCCCTGTTCCTGGGCGTGTCGGGCTGCGAGACCTGCGGGGTCATCTTTGGCAGCGAGCTCACCAACCCGCTGCTGCAGGGTCGCTGGTTCCTCCGGCAGCTGGGTCGGTACGACAGCTTACTGGGCGACGCGGTGGACCTGCTCTTCATCCTCCTGTTCGCCACTGTGAGGGTCGGCCTCGGGACGGTGATGTTCTACTGCGAGCTCGCCTCCGCCAGGACGCTGATGGTCATGAAGCTGGGCGGGGTGGCGATGTACGCGCTGGCCTGGGTGTTCATGGTGGACATCGCCCGGTTCGGCTACAAGAAGAGCAGAGCTAAATATAAAAGGTGGATGGACAACCACAAGCTGAGAGACGTCAACGCAGAAACGCTGCTGGGAAACTCAGACTGAACTGACTTTTTAACGACGGCCTCCACAAAGCTAAAGGGATAGTTCGCTTTTCTGTGAAAATGCCAAAGAAGCTGAACTGAGCTGCTAAAGCTAAAAGAAGCAGAACATTAGCTAAAACCTAAAATGAACCAAAAGTAAGAGCAGAAATTCAGCTGAAAGACAAAAAGAAGTCCAAAAACTAGATCTAAACCCATCTATATTTTAAAAATCACTTCCAACGTTGTTGTTTTTGATTCAAATTAATGCAAACTGCAGCTGTCAGAATAAAAAAAAAAATTTAATAAAAGACATCAGTGCAGACAGAAGAAATGTTTAAAGTTTCTGTGAATTAAATACTTTCTAAGATTCTTTAAGGTAATAAAAACAGATCCGTCTCTCATCTCTTAAACTCTAATTTCCGTTTTACATGATAAATTAAAATGAATTAGTAAAAATGTGACAAAAACAAAACATTTGTGTGACAGACAAATGCAGTTCGATGCTTAATTATCTTTTTTTAAGTAGCTTGTGTGGAATGATATCGTCTTTTACATTATTGTACATTAAAACCTGTGTAACATTTTCAGTTTTTTTTTTTTTCTTTTCACTTCGCTGTCATCATCACATATCTTCGTTGGTACGATGGGTGCAGTCTTTTGGCCTGTGGAGTCTTTTGGAGTCCAACCTTGAAGGTGAAGTGCAGACAGGTAACAATTCAGACGGGAAACAAATAAATAACATCCTGCAAAATTCAGGCAGAGGAAAAAGTGCTCCGAGCTGTCAAAAAAAAACAAACTAAACAGCAGTAGGTTTTAGTCATTCCTCGAATGCAGGGAAGACAGATATGTCAGCGGGCTGGTGAGCTCCTAGTAGGGTTAAACAAAAGATAAATTAACATTTGAAGATGTTTTGCTTCTCGTCTGAGAAGATTTCTTGTTTCAAATCAAAAAAAGGGAAAAACTCCAAGCTTTAAAATGACTGAAACTAAATTCAAAAGGTTTGTGGGCAATCTGAATCTTCCTCCCATTAGCCACAGCAATCGTATCACTTGAACGGGTCCTTTTAACAGGAAGTGAACCAGAACCAGGACAAGCAGCTATCTTGCTCGACAATGAAAGAGACATAAATAACTTTCAAGGTTACAACCCCAAACACTTGGGTCTGAAAAAAACGCACCTGTCTTCAGTTTAAAAGTGTCTTTCCGGAGCTGCAGAGGCAGAAACAAAGTTAGCCAAGGTGGGAATGAATTTAGTGGAGCCAGGAAGTTAGCAAATGCAGGAACGAAGCTAGCTGAGGTGATAACAAAGTTAGCCAGTTTTCTTTATATATGCTTGTATCCATGCAAAATGGTGGAAAATCCATGTAATTTACAGACAATCTGTACAACTTGATGTGTATGTGAAAAGTCTGTTTCCTGCAGGTTCTCGGGTTTTCTCTGCAGAATATAAAGATCAGAACATGCCTCAGCAGCTCCTTTTTGGGGTGTTTTGGTCTTTGGATAATCCAGTTTTTAGTTTGAACTGAGAAAGATCCTGAGTTTAGCTGAACATCCAAGTCTAATTGGGTTTAGACTGGGATTAGTGTATCCTGAATGACTGAGGGGAAATAAAAAGGTTAAAGATAACGGCTTGATAAATTTACATTCACCTGGTTCTTGTGGAAACTACCTGAGAAACAAGCTTGCTCAGACAGAAATACTTCTTGGATGATTTTAGATGATAATCTGGTAGGAAACAGTTAAAGTGACCTTAAACCCAGAAGAATCTTTGAAGGAAGCTTCAAATCAGGAAGACTGGAGAAAAAAAATCTGCAGATTGTTGTCAGCAAAAAAAGTCCAAACCCCGATGAAGAGAAAGGTTTGGAGCAGTTATAATATTGTTGGATATTCAGGGTTTCGTGAAAAAAAGTTGCATAAAATTAAAATAGTTTAAAAATCAGTTTGTGGGTTGTTTTTATAATAAATCTTTGTACAATTTTATTAGCCTCCACAATTTATATTTCTGCTTGTGGACGACTTAAATCAGCACACTATTTAAGTCTGTTGGTTTTAAATCTTTAATTTAGAGCCAGCTCAGCTGTTCCTCATTTTTTAGTTTTGTGATATTAGTTTTGGATGAAGTTTCTGAGTTAGGGGATTTATTTCTGTGCTGTTTTGAAGCGCGTACTGTTTTATTTTGTATAAAAACGACCTTTCCTGAACGAGGGTCTCTGAACATGAATTCCTCCTTTTCCATTTTATATCCAGTGTATTAAACCGTTTAAGCAGCGGATTAATATTGTAGCCGAGTTTGTTGCGGATGAATTCTGATGAAGATGACGACATCGCCCAGTGATCCACGAAGCCTTCGTCGTGGGTTAAAAAGTTTCAGGGTGAAACTTGACGTGGCGAACGTGAAACAGATGAGGAAGCTGGTGATAAATGGATCCCATCTGAAACACAACAAAGTGTTTGAGATTAACGAATATCGATCTGACCGACACTCAGATGAGCCGAAACGCACCGACGTTTTCGTGCGAGTTTGCAGCTGCGTCGGTTTGAATTCTCTGCAGCTTGTTGTACTTCGTCTCTATGTCCTGAAAACACAAAAATAAAACCCAGCGATGGTGGAAGGTCAGAAACCAACGAGAATAACTTGTAAATAAAGATTAAATATCAGTTACAGAGTAAATGAATTTTACCTTCAGGTACTGGAGGTCGGCCTGCAGAAGGCGCAGGTGGGTCATCAGCTGCCTGCTGAGGTCGGGGCCGCCGCTCCCTGCCTGGGAGGAGGAGGACAGCAGCTTCCTCATGTCGATCTGGATGTCGGCTCCGACGTCATCGTCGGCGCCACTCTCCTCAGAACCCGCCTCAAAATCCAGACTCACGAAACCTCCTGAAAATATCACAAATAAATCAAAGAAATTACATTTTTCTGTGAAAATACAGAGTGAACTCTGAATGACTCATAATTAGCTTTTTTTTAAAGCAGAACATAGCTAAAAGCAAAAGGTAGCAATGGCCGAACTAAACCCTGAAAGTAGCAGAAAGGTGACTAAAAGCTAAAGGTCATAAAAAGGCAGCTTAAAGCCAAACATAACAAGGAGTTAAATAAATACTATAAGCAGAAGAAGTGGATAAAAGCTAAAGGTAGCTAAAATCAGTAAATGATAACTAAATGGTAAAAGTAGAAAAGAGGTAGCTAAAAAATAAAATTGGCAGAAATGTTACCGTACTAAAAGTTAAAAGCAAAACAATTTAAAAAAAAACATTAAATGGAACAGAACGCTGTTGAGACACTCAAATGGAGTGTGGAGCCCACCATTAAAACAATAATAAAAAGTAAACATTCAATGTGTTTTTACCATTCTGCTCGGTTGTTTTAGACTCTCCTGTGACGACCGGTGAAGGCTGCGAGTTGTCTCTCTCTGAGCTTTCAGGTGACCCGTTCCCGTTGCGTGCAGCGGAGTGGCACTCGTTCAGCTGATTCTCAGGGGCCCTGCTCATCTTAATATCTTCTGTTTCCTCCTCTTTGCTTGTCATGTGGGTGAAAATGGCCTGTTTCAGCATCGCCACTGGAACACAGGGCAAGGTTTACTCAGAAAGAAACGCAGGACTCCAGTTTTTAGTCACGTTTATCAGAAAATACAACAAATCCTTACACGTTCGCAGAGCTTCTTCAGCTTTGGAGGAGGAGATGAACTCTATGTGATCGTTTTCCTCCGGTATGCCCTGACTGGATCCGTCCTGCAGGAGTTGGTCCGCCAGCTGACCATCCAAGAAAGCTTCCAGTTCTGCCTCATCTACATCCTCCTCTTCTTCTTCCTCCTCTAGTCTGTCTGCTACAGCCAGCTCCTCTTCCTCATCTTCTGACTTCAAGCCATCAAAGGGGTTGAGAGGATGTTGGACGCCAGGAGAAGACGGGGTGTCTTTATCTGGAACGCATCCATCGGTGGAACCCGAAGAACCAACGCTTTCCCTGGACATCTCGCTGGGCTCGATGCTCTGTTTGGGTGTCTTGACAGCATTCCACTGGGCTCTGAAACACACCGATGCCGTAAACAAAACCAAATAAACGAACAGATGACATCAGTGGGGGTGCTGGGATCAGCGGACTCACTCTGGACGGGCTGGAGGCGTGACGTCGCCGTGAGGTTTCGCCTTCATGGCCTCTGCGCATTGGGTAATCAGACACTGCCACCTGAATGAACACAACCAACAAGATAAGAGTTGTGAAAAGATCTGGCATAAACCTGCAGAACTTTAACGGGCTTTTAATGAAAAACTCACGTTCTGCGGTCGGACACCGTTTGAGCCATCAGCTCGTACATCTGAACCCCGTTTTCAGACATCGACAGAACAAAGAATGCCTTCTTGTCTGAAAAGAACATTTCTATCATTTCATTTGTACATGAACGGATTATTAGACACAGAAATCAAAGATAATTATATTTGACCTCTGAGTGTCTGTTCTTACCATCACTGGGTAAGTACCACAAGTTCAGTTCAGTTTTCAGAGATAGCGGTCTTACCAGTCGCTACGGGCCGAACCAGGACCGTGTTGAGTTTGATGACGGGGCTGAAGGTGTGTTTGGTGTCGGCAGCGCTTGCCAGGTTCTTGCCATGAAACTTGAGGACAAGACGCTCGTCCTGCTTCTGCAGTAAAACCATGATGTCCTCCAGGAGGATCGTGTAAAGTTCTGGAAGAATGAGATGAAACTGGATGTTCTGTTCCAATTCATGGAAACTGTATTTTTGTAGTTATTTTTTGTACCGATAGTCTTGTCCTTGACCTTCCAGGACAAAGGTCCCTCATGAACCATCTTCCTCTTGGTCAGATCCAGATTCTGCATAAAAACCATCAGCTTTGAATCTGAATCGATCATGGTGGAGGACAGTAAAACAAAGGTTCTTCTACAGAATCCAAAGCGAGCCCATTTAAAACCAGAAAGACCAACAATTTAAACTTAAAAGTCTGTCCAAATACAATAGTTTTCTATGAGATTATTGAAGTTTAAAACTGTTTGTGCTTTAATTTAGTCTAAACAACCAACCAAAAGCTATAAGGAATCTTCACTTGTTGAAGAAACTTATGTTTGTAATCTTATTAAGTTTATTTAAAATGGACCCCAAAAACAACATGTACAGTACATCAGGTCTCAAGAAGGAGCCCTGAGGAACTCCAGGTAGTAAATAAAAGCTGCAGTTTTACAAAAAATAGTCAGTAGTAGTAATAATGGAAGTAATAGTAACTTAAAAACCAGAAACTAAGTAACAGTCTTTTACCCTCAGCTCCAGGATGACTGGATTTTCACTTTGTTTAAGAGACGAGATGTCCAGCCGTCGCTGATACGCTTCCAGTCTCTGTTGAGACACGTCAGAACCATCAAACTTCAATATAAACATGTCAGTTTAGATTAAAATAGGTTGGGACAGGTTTACACAAGCTTAGGTTAGGTTACGTAAATTATAAGTTACTGTATTTGTAGTTAAAAGTACATTTCTGCAACAACAAATATTTATTTGGGATGTTATTTACAAAGCTGCTAAGCCATAAATAACACAATGTGAATAAAATAGATTTTTTTTTAAGAAATAACAAAAAAAACATCAGAAATATAGTCAGAACTCCACCAACCTGTTTGTTTTCTGCTTCTCTCACAGCCTGGTTGACGTGGTTAAGAATCTTTTTACAGCACTCTCCAGCTTTCTTCACCTTTTCTCTTTCTTCACCATTTTCTGGTAAAAAAAAACCCCAACACAACCAACAGAGTTGTGGAGAACCAAACCACTTGAGTTTATTTCGTGAAAAAAGATACAAAAACACAATCAAACCTGTGTATTTCGCAATATTGTCCAGGAGCAGTGGGTACTTTGTCACTCTTTGCATTTCGACAGGAATTATGTCTTTAAGCTGCAGTCTGCGACACAAACGGTTACTCCTCGCTTCCTGAGAAACAAAGACGAGGAAAAATGGAAGACTGAGGATCAAACTGTAACGTTTAAGAAAATGTTGAGATGATCAAAGTCTTATTACTTATAAAAAAAAGACTTTTTATTTAGAGAGTTTTATTTCGAGTTGAATGAGCTGCAGCTTTATTGTGAGTAAAGATTTAACAGAGAAACAAACATTGATGGTTTTGATGCCGACCTGCATGAATAAGTTGAACTTCTGGTCTTTCTTTTGCCGAGTTTTGATGAGCTCCAGCGCCGACGGCTGGTTGCTGCAGAATGTTCCCACCGCCGTCTTTATCTTCTCTTCTTCCTCCCCGCTGAACTGAAATACATCCAAAATAAATACATATTTAAAGAGTTTAATGTTTCATCATTCTATCTGAGAAGCACGATTATTTGAATAAAATCTGTCTAACCCAAAGTTTAAATCTAAATAAAAAAACAGCCCAATCCTTACCCACGCCAAGAGATCATCTCCGATCTGACCGATCACCGATGTCTCACTCCTTCTCCTGATTGCTGCCATTTGTTCTGTTATGGAAACTAAAACAAGACGACGTCAACAATAAGAAAATGGTTCCCCTTTACATCTTTTTCTGCTAGGAATGCATATCTACCACGACAAAATAAAGACTTTATAAAATGAATACAACAAGTGTTTTCTCGACTAATCCTTCACAACAAATTACAGGTAAGCTTTGGTCCTTATCTGCTTTACTATTTCTAAGTCAAAAGATGGTTTTGTTTTTAACAAGGTTCCATTTTGAAATGTTTCTAAATTTCAGGTTTCTGCCAACTTCTGTGCCATTTTTAACATGAAAAGGTCTGTAAATTTAGTTTTCTTTTTCCTTTTCTTTTTTTTTACAGTGGTGTTCTTTTATTGTCTGTGTATAAATATTAGATGCAAGAACTGTTTTGCTTTTGACCAGGTGGGCGGAGCCAACAGGACCAGGAGAGAAACTCAGACCTCCTTCTCCGGCTCTTCCTGGGGGGGGACCTCAGAGCATTCCCAGACCAGAGAGGATCTATAATTCCTCCAGTGAGTTCTGGGTCTGTCCCAGGATCTCATGACATGCTCAGAAAACCTCCAAAGGGAGGCATCCTAATCAGATCACTTCAACCGACTCTTCTAGATACAGAGGAGCAGCAGCTGATTCTTGAATTTATAAATAACGAGACAAGAACTGATGTCTCGGCATGACTTGGCTGTTGTAACACATCAATCAGAGACTCCTGCTGCTGGACCAGGAGAAGTGTTAAATGATCTTACCGTGCAGCTGGAGGATTTCCTCCAGGTTAATAAAGATGTGTTTGATGTCCTCAGGAGGAAGGATGCCATCTCTGTTCAGCCTCTGGCAGAAAACAAAGTCCAGGACCCTCAACATGCGCAAGTGAGCCCGCTCAGTGTAGAACAGCTCTGCGGCGTGAACACATGAATGCATGTCAGCTCGTTTGGTCCGTTTTGGGTCAAAGCGCAAAAAGCCGACAACTCACCGTTGATGACTTCCTGGCGTTTGATCTCATTCGGCGTCAGGCTTTCCAGGACCCCTCGACTAACGAGTTTCTGCCAGTTCAGGGGGTCTTCCTCACCCTCGCCCTCTCCCACTTGGTCGTCTTCGCTCTGGATGTCTGCAGAACTCACTGTGGACTGAACTTCCAGCCTGACGCCGGTAAAAACAAAATAATAATCAAGAAACTCTTGTTAAAAGTATAAATTGATAAATAAAATGACCACACAGCAGAAATGATCAACATTTATCCGCTGAACAAAAATATCCTAATTATGGCTTCAACTTTGTATTTTATTTTAAAGACTTGACACAGCAGTGTTGGCAGATTCAAATTTTGTACAAAATTCTGAAAACTTTAACTAAATCAATGGAAATGGTAGCGAAAAAAAACAAAAAAGAGATGATAACATTTGCATGACAGTCATTTGGTCACATTTGTGTCAAACTGTGAGGAGTAAAAGTTATTAATAATACTCCCTCACCACTTGTGACTTTAACCATCAGCTGAGAGAAACTAAATACCTGAAAGCGTCCTGGTCTTCATCCCGCTGGTCCAGGTTGGATGGGCCAAAGTCAAACTGAGTGTTGGTTGGACTGGAGAGGCCATCCTGGTGGTCCACAGGCTGCAGACCATCACTCAGTCTGGGCTGGATGCAGAGTGGAGAAACACCTGAAAAGAGTTTAAAAGATCAGAGTGAAATGAAACAACACTCTTCATGTTTTTCAGCTTAGGTTTGTTGTTTCTACTGTAGTTTTCATAAAGCTGTTGCGTAATTCTGTCGAGGAGCTGAATCAGCACCAAGAAAACAAACAAGCTACATGCTGATAAACAAAAAAATGTTTTGTTTTACTGGAATCTGTCTCTCCTCCGCTCATATCAGAGGTTGGACTGCTGAGAGAGCCGGGACCCAGAGAGGAGGAGGTGGTGGACCCAGACTGGCAGCTGGAGTCCAGTCCCTCGCTTGGGTGGTTTGGTTGGCTTCGTCCGGGACCGGAGGCGGAGGAGTCGAGTTCTGGGATCCCAATGGACAGCTGAGAGAACTTTGGTGAGCGCTGCTTGTTCTGCTCTACTGCTTTAACAACTGCATGAACAAAACGAACCGTTTCTGGATGCACCCCTGGATTAAAGAAGTCTGACGCAAGATTTAATCTGAGTTTTCTCCTCACCTGAAGTGGAGTCCACTTTGCTCGGACGCCGCTGAGGGCCGAGGATGTTGGGAAATCGTGGCTTTTTCACCTTTTCCTCCCCTTCCTTTTCAAGTTTTGTACTTTTAACCTTAGAAGAAGATAACACTTATTTTAGAATCACGTGAGCATCTTGTGCGAACTACAGTTGGAATTCGTGTCCGCATGAAACTAAAGAGTCGCACCTTAATTTTCTGCAGGATATTGATGCGTGCACGTTTTTGTTCGAGCCCACGATGTTCCTTTACTTTCACCCCGAGATGCTTCATATAGGTGTTGATTACGTGTTGCATGTTTTGGCTACACAGAAAGTAAAAAAGGCAACATTTTTATTTCATATTCTTTAATAAACGTAGTACAGAATGAAGCTTTTTCTCAAAAAATACATTCATTTAGTAATGAACCTCTTGACCTTTCACCCAATGGGATGATTCACATGCAAGTAGCTAAAATTAGCATGCTGTCATCTGATGAGGTATTTCCTGTTGAACAGGATGAGACTTTCTGATCCTACACTTCCATTTACAGAATACAATACAGAAACAAAAAAAAAACCCTCTTCTCACCACTTCTCCTCTTCTGAGGGTTGAGACGACAACCTGCAACATCAAACATTTACATCAGGAGATAGAAATACAAAGAATGGTGTTTGTTGTGATTTTCAGCTGTAGTCAGAAGTGTATTCACTCATTGATTAGGACAGTTCAATTATATGGTTTCAACGATTTATTTGAACCGTTCTTTTACCAAGGTGGAAGGATTGTACAACATTCATCTTCATCTTTTATCACTTATCAATAGTTGGGTGGTGCAGGCAACAGGACCAGGAGAAAATCCCAGACATCGCTCTCACCGGCGACACTCTCCTGGTGCCTGCCTCGAGGTGTCTGTCCAGTGGGACGTCATTTACACAAATATTAGAGGGGGTGACCCTGCATGGACTAAGAACCTTTTGCACCCAGTATTTGGTTTTTAAAAAGTTGCAGAAGTTGCACATTGTAGAATCTGTCCACCCTGGAAAAATCAACAACTTATCCACAACAAGTGGGTGTAAATTTCTGACCTCAAGTGCCTGCACTCAGAGACTCACAGGATGTCCTCGATCTTGGAGAGGATGATTTCGGCGCAGGAGTACTCCTTCTCCGACGCCTGCTGGTCTTTGTCCCGTTCAGAGTCCAGCTTGGACAGCTCGTCCTCGGCCAGCGTCAGACCCATGCTGCGTTTCTGTCTGCGTTCAGGGACGGACAGACGTTTATCTGCAAGGAAAACTCTCCGATTTTTGCAGACAGTTGAGCGGCCATTTTACCTAAAGTCATCTAGGTTCTTGTGCAGGTCTGTTAAAAGCGAGTCTTGTAACGCCTGTAAGTACTGTTTACAGAGCTCCTCAGGGAGCAGCTCCAGCCTTCGCTTCTCTGACACACAGTAAGCAAAAAGAAAACTCACAATATCAACACAACAAGAAGCTTAAACTGTTGAATCAAATTAAATAGTAAAAAAGCACTTTGTGGGAACACACAGTTCGTAATAATAACAAAAATAACTTTATAGCTTTTTCTATTCGCAGGGAAAAAAAAACAACATTTGACTTATTTTTGGTTTTACCCAGTTCTGCGGCGATCGCATCTGGCACCAGTACTTTCAGATTCTGGATAAAAAAAACAAAAAACAGAAGAACGAATTACATCATCAAATTAAAAATAGAAGTTATAAAAAGGTATAAGAGAATAGGTGGAGCAAAGGGATATAAAGTTCAACCGCCTTAAACCTACTTACATTTAAGTTAGTTTTTACTTCACCTTAAAATAAATCAAATGGTGTTGTTATTTTTAAAAGAAAAAAAAAGGAAGAAGTCCAACTTACGGCTGTTCTATCTAAAAAGAGTGAGTGGAACTCCATGAAGAAGCGTCGACTCTCCCTGGAGTTGGTTTGTTTCTGCATGTCGGCATAGAGGAAACAAAGCTGAGGAAAGAAAAAAGTTTTGATGAGTTCCTGCTTAAGGAAAGCATGTCTGTACCTTATATTTATTTAACTATCCAGTCTTTAAGTGTCTAACGTTTAACACTCTGGAGTCCAGGGTGACATTGGACATTTTTGAACCATTTTTACCTTCATATTTCAACTTAAAAATAGTTTAACCTGCCGTCTTTTTATTGCCACCGAACGTCCTTCAACTTTCACGTCTTTATTTTCATTTTTTTTCTTCCTGTAGATTTTTTTGCCGTTTGACAGGCAACTTTGGGATTCAGTCAGAAAGGAGTGCAGTGGTTTTTATTGATTGATTGATTGATTGACTGATTGATTTTCAGCTCGAAGGCAGGATGAGACTCTTGGCAAAATGTGTTTTTTCCATAAGACTACCGCATCTCCTGTAGCCTGCCGCTGCAAAGCGCTTCAAAAAAAGTGCGGCGTATACTATTTATTATATCTCTAGTTTTACTTGGCCTAGCAACACAGTTTAAATACTGGTTTATAGTTTCAAGTCTCTACCTTTGACTCAAAATGAAACA
>JAVKLF010000028.1:1931218-1949424 GCA_034783495.1 Millerichthys robustus
TAACCTGTCCCAAAAGTTAAAAAAAGAATAAAATCAGTAAATAAAATTTACATTTACAAAATAAAACCCAACTTGAAAAAAGTCAAAGCTTTGTCACAAGTCCTGACTGCAAAATCCAATTTGGCTGTCTCATGAATGAAAAGTTATCAGTGCTGTACCCGTAGAAACTAAATTAAATTTAGATTTTACTTTGGGCTGTTCTGTATAAAATGTACAAAACCTAGTTCTGCGACCCGTTTAAACATGGACCTTTGAAGTTTCAGGACGCATTTGTTTCACTAAAATCCCACTGATCTCCATTTTTATCCATATTTTTTTCTCGACATTATGCAACGTTACACTGGAAAAAGCTCATAGCACACTTCATAACTGAGGCGTAAGTTCTGGTGACAAAACACGGACAAAACTTTTAAACGGATCAGTCTTGAGGGAGCTTCGATGCACCGGGCCCGTAAAGACACAAAGCGAACCTTTACGATTCTGTCTCCGGTCTGGACACCGGCTCGCATTGCGGCTCCATCTGCAGCAGGACAGAAAGGAAAGTTAGAGATGTTGTTTCTGGAGATGTGTCGAGGTAACGTGTGTGGCTGCGGAGGCCTACCTTCTTTGACCAGCTGCACAAACACAGGGTTGTCTCCACTAACCGTCAGACCAAAACCATTTTCATCTCTTTGGATTATCACACAGCGCTGAACCAGACCTGCCGTTGAAAGGTGTTTTTTTTTTTAGATCAAACACTCTCAAAAGCAACGCAACAGACCACCTAACTCTACAAGAGTAGATTAAGGGAAAAAAAAGGTCAAGAAAATGTGACATTTAGCTTCCTTTGCATGCAGTCTGCTACGTTCACTTTGTGGGAAAACATCTCCACACAGGAAATGACAACTCCATGGACTCGGACAGAAACAGATTCTTCTAAAACTGTCAGCAAAACACTGAGGTATTCTGTTTGTTAGACCGAAATTTAGGATCATTTGAGCTCAAGAAGCTAACAAATAATAACGATGAGAAGGGGCGGAGTCATTTTAGTCAAATCTTGCAAATGAGGTTTTCTATAAAGTTTTAGATAATTGTTTCCTGACAGTTCTATTAAAAACTGTCCAGCAGTTCTGGAGCAGTTTGTAGCATAATGTGAAGCAGCTGGGAAGAGGATGATTTATTAAACTCTGTCAAGTTACGCAGCAGTTTGTCAAAACAGATAAAATTATTGCAATGTGACTGATTATGTAACACAATATAAAAAGTGTTTTATTGTCACCAACTTTCATTTTTAGGCAACAAAAAAATCCCTAAAACATCGAAAATGAACAAAGACTTTTAGAAAAACTCAGACTGGATCTATAATCTTCAACTGTGTTTTGATTTTAACATTACTGAGGAAGTGTTGGATTATCTTGACAAAAGATGGAAAGATAACTGAAGCCAACAGTCACAGTGCTGTACATATTCCTTTAAATGTGAAGTTCCACACTGCAGAAAACTGCCTGACGATTATTTTCTGCTGCAGAAAGTATGAATCAGTGATGGCGGAGCGGATGAATCATGAGAATCAGGCCTCCGCACTCTGTGATGTTTTGTAAAATATCAAGCAGACAGAATTAAATTATAATCTAAACAACGTCTCAGGAGCACAACAAACAAACTTAACCAACTTCCTGAAATCCTCAACAATCAATCGATCGGCAGAACTCATTTAGGAACTCGTTCTTTCTTCATCTACTGAGGAAGAAGTTCAGTGATTCCTAATCAGTTTTCTCTTTTTTTTAAAGATCACCTCAGGGAGCTGAGTGGATAACTGGTTGTCTTCTGGGCTGCATGAGAAGCTTCAGGACTCCAGGGTGAATAAAAGGGCAGGAAGGATTAATGTCAAGCCCCGAAACCGTGGCAACCGACCCAACAACACCTACACTGTCCCTGTGTGCCTGAGCAACAACTTCAGAGAACAGATTCTTTCAAAAACAGAATGATGGCTACATCAGGGCTAATTTCAAAACAATCAAGTAATGCTTGTTTTACTCACTCGTTTTATCATTCTATCGTTTCTATCTGTTTTTTCTTTCAATTTAACTACGGCACAGTTTGAGCTACCGTTCATATATCAAAAAAGATTCAGCAGCTGTGATATTTCGTTTTTTGTACGTTTCATATTCTTTGAAAAATTCAACTGTTTAAAAATAAAAATGTTCCCTGTAGAAATACATTTGAATATCTTCAATTCTTTCAGAAACATTGCTGTCTTTAAAATTTGCTTTGACTTATCAGCTCTGTTTTTCTCTTCCTGTGCCACCTTTAGCTTTTAGCTGCTACTTTCAGCTACTGTTGAACTACTTTTAGCTATCTTTTTGCTTCATTTGGATTTTTTTCTAGTCTTCTGCTACTTCCAGCTTCTAGCTACAGTTTTTCTACTTTTTCTTGCTACATTTAGCTTTTTGCTAGTCATTTAGTCCTTTTTGCTTCAAGCTACCATTGTACTATTTTGTGTTTTTAGCTAACATTTTGCCACACTTAGCTTTTTGTTCAACTTCTACTTTTACTAAATACCTAATATAATAATAAAAATACATTTTTTTAGCTTTCTGGAGAGTCAGTCATTTTTCCTAATGCATTTTTAAAGAAAATTAAGTTGTCCTAGTTATTGAAAAATAAACTAAGACCTTACAAAACTAAAACATAAAAATCAGCAGAAAATGAAGGCTGTTGAAGAAAAGAGTATTTTAACAGCAGCTGGTAACTAAATGTCTCACCTGTCGTATCGAACTCATGTTTGAGAGAGACGGAGGATTTTCCATTCTTTGGTTTTTTGTCTGTGAGGTCCTTGTTGAGAATGCTGGGAGTCCTGCAGAAACATGAGGCGATTGTTTAGGAGTTTAAATTAAATTGTTTTCATGTGTCAAAGTTGGTTTAATCCTAACTGCAAATAAAGAAAGAGTCACTTTGCCATCATAGATGGAGTTCAAATCTGCCTCCACAAAATAAGAGTTTAACCTTTTATCATTTTTAATGTCAAAACTGCCATAAAAACGTCCCATAATGGTTTTCGTTCTACCACACTGAGTGATTCTGTGAAAACTGCACTTTAAGGTGGCTTGGTTCAGATATTAGCAGCAGCCAAGGTTCCCTCTCTCCTCATTCCCCTTCAGAGCTCCTCTTCTTCGCTCTCAAAGAGGGGATTTTGTTTGTCTTGTTGCTCCTCCCTGAACAATGGGGGCCCAGGGACCTTAAACAATGCCCCCCCGACGTCAGAGCCCTCTTACTACAGTGGCTTTGTGGGACAGATTCCCGGAAATGGCAACTGGGGATTTTTTTTTGGCTGGGCTTTGGCTTCCTGAATGTAATAGAAGGCTGCAAAAATTAAAAAAAATAAATAAAAAACACAAGAGGAAGACAGGAAGGAGGTGGAGGACTTGAATCGAGCTTGCAGAGTGAAGAATCTTGTCTGAATGAAGGAAAGTGGAGGAAATAAATTAAAAGTTGAAGATCCAGGGAAACTGAACGGAGACTAAACATTCAGCTGGTGTTTAGTCTGGAGTTTTGTCTCACAGCTGCAAACAAAAAGACGGAACTGTAGGTCGTGATGAAGGGAACCTTGAAACCCGAAGGCTCATTTTGTGGAAGCTCCTTTTTAGCTACTTGATAAAAACAAAGAAATACAAGAACATCCTGCCCAGACGGTGGCAGTAAGATGATTTAATACTTTTTAGGTTTAGGCCACTTTTATATATAACCCATTAAAACTCCCTTTTTGTGTCAAATGAATTGGTAGCAAAAAGATAAATTTACTTAAAAGAAGGTAAAATTTCAAGAAAATTTGTTTCAGAAAGACCATGATGTGGTTTTTTTTATAGTAAAAATATATTTTCACTCATTTACTGCATGAGGTGAACATTTTGAAATTACAATTTAAATCACCTCTGTCAGCTTTACTCTGAAGCATTTGAACATTTGTTGAACTCAGCGATGAGATCAAAAAATTATGGTACATGGACTTTTTTAGTTTCAAGTACTTGAAACTAAAATGACAGTTATTAAAAATATAGGGTTCAGATCAGATCCATTAGAAAAATTTGACCAGTTTACTGTTATTCTGATTAAAAGAAATAAAAAAAAATCTATTCTTGGTGCCAGTCGGCTGTCATAGCTGCTGCTCTGATTTCGTTTTTGTTTGCTCACTCTCTGCCTCAGACGCCAAAAATACCAGACAATTCCTCAGGGATGATAAAGGCGAAGGACGTACAGCTCCAGAACAGAGTCCAACAAACTCCAAATATAGGAAAACATTATGAAAGCAGGGTGCAAATTAAAGGTACTCATCGCATCGTTATAAAGACCAGTAAAAGCTATTTAAAAAAAGGTCTGTGCAGTTTTTTTTGTCATATCGCTGGTTAATTCGTCCTCAATTTAAAAATTTATCAGCAGAAAATTGTGAGTCCGCCAACTACCTTGTACGAAAACAGCTGAAGTGACCTAAAATAGGTCAACAATTTGTATTTCCAACAGGTTCTATGTATTCACTCAGCCTTTTGCTCAGATTTCTTGAGAAAAGTATGCAGATTAAAGACTACGTACTATCAAAGCTCCACTGAGTTTTAAATGTTTGCTTACTTTAATGTCACCGAGTGAACTTTTTTTTCAGTAGTTCTGTTGTAATTCTTAGGTTTACTTGTTGTGTTTGCATAATCTGGAATGAGAGAACCCAACAAATCAGAACAATGCTCACAAGAAACCAAACTTTAAAAAGTAACAACCGCCGAGGTTTTTGAAAAGATGCATTGACAAATTAAAACTGCATTTTTTCTAATTATGATTTTCAACCAGACGTGGCGAACTTTAGCAGAATATTAAAAAAAGCTTGATACTGAGCTGATTTTTGTTTATATACTGTATCATCCTGAAGTATTTCACACAATAAGGCTGAATTTTTGTCCTGCATGTGCTCTGTGTGGCTGGCAGAGTTAGTCAGGAAAGGGCCAGAGATCTGATGACCCTTGTGGACATTGTTCAGCTGTGATGTCACTACTTCCTGTCATTACCACTGGGCTGGGAGGGGTGGGGGGTCAAAACGGGCCCCTTCTGAGCATGTCTGACTGAAAAAAAAAAAGTCTCTGGAAGAAATGCGATTACAGACTCAACCGGACTCCTTCCTTCCGCCTCTTCGTTCTCTCTACAGGAACACAGCAGGACAGATTCATGCGTTTTCGTGTACTTTTACTTCATTATTAGTTTTCAGACTGAAGGAGGAAATGTAGAGACAGATCTTGCAGCTCAGGGGCAGGAGGTGTTCATACAGATGTTGGTATTCTGTAAAAGCAGGCAACCCTTACTAGCTGATCTCTGTTGCGTATCAGATTAATCTCTCTCCCCTCCCACTGATGTCTGACATATCTGGTGTTTTTTAAAGCGACCTCAGTCTGATCGGTCTTGTTGCATTTCATTTAACTTTTCCGTCATTTAGGTCGGGGTACACAGATCGATCCAGATGTTGATATGATCCACACCAACATCGCACAGTTCAGTGAGCTCAGAACTCACCTTTAGCTACAGAAAAGAAGTCTAGCTGAAGAGAATTGGAGAATTTACACCAGCGTGATGCTAATGCTGGTATACCAACGTGTTGGACCCATCCCAGCATGAGGGGATCCATACTCGACTTTGTTTCTACTTCCAGCCACTTCTATGTCAGAAGTACAACTGAGCAGGCAGGAAGCAGCGAGATCAAATGTAAACATGGGACGAAACGAGCACGGCAGATAATTTGTTCAAATCTGATTGCACAATTTTAGAAACGATCCACACATGCTAACACGTGTAGCATCCATATTAACTCCTGTAAACACGGTGTGCCGTGTGTCGTCATGTTGTCTTCTGTGGGTCGCATCCGAACCATGACTTAAGGCATGGAGACCTGCGTGGTGAACATAGCCTTAAAGTGAAAATGACTCAATATTAAGCTTAACCCTTCTGCTGTCTCTGGGTCAAACTGACCCATAAGGCCTAGAATTAGGGTTCACGTTTTACCCAAGATGAAGTAGACAGGTGAAACATGTCATACAAGAACAGTAAAACAGAAACGCAGCACAAATTAAATTCTCCTCTCGTAGAAGTGCTTGAACAACATCCAAGATATGACCTCATCGCTGCTGGAGTTGGCTTTGAATGTAACTAAGCAACAACAACCCATTTTATTAACACAAGCCTAGACAATAATTTGCAGAATTCACATATAAGTGGTGCACAGGATGTCCTTCTTTTTATAGTTATCTTAATGAAAACAAACTAACTTAAAATTAGGGTTAGCCTAGCTTAGCACTGAGGCAGTAAGAATAACAAAAAAATTTAAACTATAAGTTAAACTATCACTGAAATAAATACTGTTTTTTACAGACATTTTTCAACAAATTTTCTTCTAATTTGCTTTTCCAGCCAACGTTTCAATGTGAAGCTAGACAAATAACCATCTTCTTCTTTTTCTGTCTTTCCTAAAATCTTGGCTGTATTTTCTACTATATTTTCATGTATTTTTAAAGCCAAACAGTTCTTTGAAACTATGGATCAATGTCAACCTACCCATAGATTTGAGCAGACTTGGAGACAGTCTTGAACAATTCATGATCTTTATGTGGAATTTGGCATAAGAATATCATAAAGAGGCTCATTGTTCTGAAGAGCAGCAGAACAGAAACTGACCTGCTCCTTTCTCCCGGCTGAAGGTTAAGAGATCAGATGACTTCCTTTGAATTTCAGAGGAAATCACGTGTGCTTTTATTTTGACACTGCCTCAGAGAAAACTCTTTATTACTAAACATGCAAATAATAATTAGTTCAATAGTGTTAGGGTCTATTTGTCACTTGATACAAGCAAACATAAGTTGTTGTTTTTTATTATACACAAATAATTATTTGACTTCCTAGTTTATGTAGTTAAAAATTCTGTAATATCTGTTTCAGGATGCCTGCTTTTAAAAATTATATTCACATAAACAACTATTATGTTTTTTTTTTATCTAGAAGTGTTTTCATATTAGGTCATTAGTCTTGTCCAAATTTAAGTGTGCATCTCCAATCGGGTCATTCAAAAAGCTACCTACAGCAGGTAAGATATTAACTCTTTATGCCCTCTAGAACACCACAGGAAAGGATCTGAACTTTTGCTTTGATTAGTATTTTAGCAGCTAGTTTCTCATGACACTAATGTCTCATGAGGACATTTGTAGTTTTTTAATGTTTTTAAATAAAATATTAAGATGTGAGATTTGTAAAGAGGACAGAACATTTAAACGTGTTTAGTTGATAAAAAATATATATATACATTTTAAGACGCAAATAAATTTATTTTTACTTACCTGTCAGTGAGAGTTGGTTGTGTGCCCATCGTTGGGCTTCCCTTGCTCTGATTTTTCAGAACAATTTCACCCAAATATCATTTTTATATCAAATTCTGACTTTTTTCTGCTTTATTTCGTCTCTAATTTGGTCCAATCACATCCCGAGTTCAGTCTTAAATAAATCCAGTTATTCCTAAAGGCTGTGGTGTTGTCTGTAAAACTCCAAGCAGAAAATTAAATCCAGCGATCCTGCAGCTGCTGAAGCTCCAGAAGAAAAGCAGAAACTTTTCTTTATCTGGGAGTGAAAAGAGTTTCAGCTCGGATCAAAACAGACATCTGGAAAACTTTAAACCTTTTTTTTTCCTCCCAACTTTTCTCATTCTTATCTAACCTTCCGAGTTCATGATGGGGAAAATCTTTTATTATTCTTCAGGAAATACTTCCATCATGAGCCTGTGACTCTTTTCCTGGTGTCCGGAGAAATGTTGCGTCAAACTTTGGTCGCAAAACGTCCAAAAGTGCTCTTTTTTATTCCCGCTGCTCGTCCTCAGTTCGGGTTCCTGACTAATCCTTCGGTGCAAATGTTGGTCTTAATGTTCAGTACAGTGTTCAGACAAATCTGCTTGTTGCTCCGCCGCATCATGCAGATGGAAAAAAGGAAATGAGTCCCCCTCCCAAAAAAAACGAGAAAAAAGAAAAACCCACCTTCCATACTGATGCGTTCAACGCCTCCTCGGATTTTCCTAAACTCTCAAATTTATTCTCTGCTGAGTGCAAAAACTTTTATTTTTTTAAGATGAAAAAAGATCAACTTTATGAGGTAATTGTAGTTGAAATCGTCCGTTGTTTGTCTGCTAATAAAGGGAAACCATATAAACTGGCTGTTTTTTGTATTATTCTTGTTGTGATTTAGATTAATTTCCACCTTTTAGTAAACACTAGGATCGCTTAGGACTGAAAATAGTCTTTCTAATGAATGAAACTGAATTTAATCTATTATAGATCGAAGAATAAACCAAAAAAAGTCTTAGAAGTATAAGCATTAAAGCAATGTTATTGCAGTTCATTTTTTGCAGTTTTAAATCTAATCCCTTCATCAGTTTAATACGTTTTATGCTAACTTTATAGACCAAAACATCAATCATGATGTGAAATTATCAATATATATATAAATGTGAATTCTAACACTTGTCTACGAACCAGACCAATAAAAACCCAAACGCACTCCAACCCTGGGTGGAGGGGAGGGAGCCTGATTTGCCTATGAGTTCAACTAAATGTAATTTTGAACTGAGAAAAGCTAAAAATGCTAACAGTCTGTCATAGTTTGAACAGTAAAAAATATTAAAGATTTTTAATTTACTTCAGCATTATTGTCATTAAAAGTTTCATATTTATTTATTCAAAATATATTATATAAAGTTTGTTTGTTTTATTTCTAATTGTCTAATTTATTTCTAATTATTTACATTAGCACATAAATTGCTAATGTAAATAAAATAAGCTAAAATTTTAGCTTAGCTTAAGTCACAACTTCAACTTGAACCATTAATAACTAAGCAAATGTTAAATATTTTTTGTCAGGTTAGACTTTGTTTAATTTTGTTATAGCTTAAATTTATTCTGACATTTTTAAGAATAAAAAGCAGCTTAACATTATAATTTGGATTTCTGACTAACCGTTTGTCGTCGCTTCTGAAAAATCGAGTATGTTTTAAACGAAACAGCGACCTCTATTGGATTGTTTCTTTGCTGCAACTCAAGCAGCTGTAGTGGTGAAGATTTCCCTTTAAGTCACATTTAAATGTCCAAAATGTCTACTAGAATTTCAACTATAATGATGAAAGCCGATTTTTGTATGAATCGTTGTTTATACGCTTAGGATAGTTTGTCTAATTTAGCCGTAGAGCGCAGTTTCCGTTCTACAGTTCAGGTTTCCACCTGTAGGGGGCAGCGCAGCGCCTGTCGACAAAAATAACAACCACGCCAGAAGAAGAAACCTCCATCTGTAGGCCAGCCGCTCCAACTCAACAACATAAACATTGGCGCATCTTTTGGGATTTCGAATCATTTAATCAGTTTAAAACTTTGTTTTACTTGGAAAATTGTCTCTTGATGTAAACAATATTTTATTATTCAATGCACAGTTTGGTTTGTTTGGACTGCGGATCTACGAAAGGCCTGGATGTTGCCCTGCTAACGGATGGTAAGATTTTGTTCAGAAATGGCGAGCCGGTTTATGATTGAATTCGCAGCAGTTTTCAGAACTTTATTCTACTGTAACATTTAATATTATACTAGATCTTTTAATAGTATATCTTACTTGGTATATCCTGCTTTGGATCAATGAAGTGTTGACCCAGCAGTATGTATGTCGTTTTGTCGCTGGAGTGGCAGAATTTCATTAAGAAAATGTTTCTTTATGAATGTGTCTTTATTTTGGGCTTGAATATATGATTTTGGTAGATCAACTCAAGTATATTTCCTATTAATAAACCCTTCTGTTATTTTCGGCTTTAACGTTGTGCTTCAGAAATCATTAGAATTTAAGATAATAAGTTTTGGGCCTGGTTTCTGCTTTAGTTAAGGCCCAGCAGCAAAGGCTCAGCAATTTAAAACACTTAGAAATCTTTGTCTGACATTTAATATTGCGGTTAAAATGTGTACTGATACAACCTGTAGCCTTATATGGTTTTTATCAGAGCTACTTAAACTGTTTGTGCACAAACCTATATAAACTAAATAAAGTAGATTGGCAGGCCTTAACATAGGCACTAAAATTATTTACTGTTGAATCATTTAAAAGCAAGTTTGTGAAAAGAATTAGCTGCTGTTCTACTTTGAATGAAATAATATAATTAAAAACAGAAATTCATAAATTCACCTACAAAAATCTATTATTTTGATGTTCATAAAGCTACAAATCTGCAAACATACAGCTGACTTGTTCAGAATATTACATTCGTTTGAGTTTAAACGCTTCCAGATTAACACATTCACCAATTTGATTTAGTCAAAATAAACAAGTTTTGTAGAGCAACACTTGGACCTGTATAAATGTTCTTATCAGTGAAAGCGGTTTTGAACTGAAGTTTTCGGCTCCTTTCAGCCAATGATTCAGCTGGAGAAACCAGTTCTGACTGGTACCATGCCGGTAGTGTGGCCCACCATCCTCGACCTGGGGAGGGACGAGTGCAAAAGAATTCTCCGTAAGCTAGGTAACAGAAAAATTACAAAAAACCCTCTGAAAGGCTCGTTCCAACCACAGTGATACTGTAAGATACAAATCTGTTAGAATCTATATTTTTGTTCACGACCTAATGTTTATTGTTTCTGTCCTCAGAGCTGGAGGCGTACGCAGGTGTGATCAGCGCCCTGAGAGCCCAAGGAGACCTGACAAAGGATAAGAAGGATCTACTGGCAGAGCTCACTAAAATTCTTGGGTATTTGTTTTCATTTGTTATCAGCTAAAATCAGAATTTTCTTTATCTAAAATTGTTTCTCATACAAACTCAGCATTTCAACGGAACGACATCGTGCAGAAGTCCGTAGGGCCGTCAACGATGAGCGCCTCACTACCATCGCATATCAGTAAGTCTAAAACTCTTACTGTGTGTGGATCTTTACTGCTATTATGGTGACCAGTAATAACCGGAGCACGCTGCGGCGCTGTCCATCTTTTTCAGCATGTCCGGTCCAAATAGTTCATCTGAATGGTCCATCGAAGGACGTCGGCTTGTTCCTTTGATGCCAAGGCTGGTCCCTCAGACGGCCTTCACAGCCACCGCAAACGCTGTAGCCAGCATCACAGCCAATCAGAACGCCTCGCTTCTGCTGCCTGCTGAAACGGGGAACAAAGAAGGTAAATTCATGTTTAAATTAAATGTCTGGGAGGCTCAGACATTTCTTCTTTTTATTTCTCAGCCACAACCACCAGCTCTTCTGTGAGGATTCCCAGGCTAGCTTAGAGATATGAGAGACCCTGGATCTTCCCGAGGGTCTCCTACCAGCTGGACATACCCAGAAAAGCTTTCTATGCAGGCATCCTTACGAGATGCTTGAACCAGGAGCCACTGCTCCTTCACTTCAATGTCTCCTGGAGAACTTCTGAAATACTTGAACTCTTGCACTTCCTTTTTCCCCCATGATCATATCTGACTCCAAAAAAAATCATCCAGAAACACTTCTGTATCAAACTGATGGTATTTTTAGGTAACATATCTCACCGTGTCTTTACAGTCGTGGTGTGTTACTCCTACACGAGCACCACCTCTACCTCCACCAGCGCGACGGCGTCGAGCGGGCTTGTAGGAGCAACAGTAAAGTCTCCGCGGCCCGCCAGCCCTTCATCCAACGTTGTGGTGCTGCCCAGCGGGAGCACGGTCTATGTGAAGAGTGAGTGTTGACTTGGTTAGGACGGTCGTGAATGAAATGATCAAAAGCTGCAGGATAATCTGAGTCAATACCAGACATAATTTTTTCTTTTTCTTTTTGTTCACAATTAAAATGTTAGAAGAAATATAATTATTGTTGTTGCTAAGTTTAAATTATTTTAAGTACTGTAAACAAATTAATTATTTTAATATAATAAAAACCAAACCATCATCTTATTGATAGCATTGTTTATGTTGTTTAATACATTTCACAGAATTTGCCTCAGTTTAATGTTTTTTGACCAAAAGGTGGCGCTAAAAAGCTGCTTAATTCTGAATTTTTTTTTTACCTTTTATTTCTGTTGTTTGTTTTAATAAATTTCTGTTTTATTTAATTTTTTGCAACATAAAAAAGTCCCCTCTTTAACCTGGTTCAGAATCTGGTCTTTTGGTCTATTGGTTGAAACATAAATCTGTTGATGGGAAAACATTAAAATATTCAGTTTGTTTTCCACATTTTGCTTTAATTGTCCCAATGAGACCTGTTGTCTTAAACTCTGTCTTCCTCGCAGGTGTCAGCTGTTCCGACGACGATGAAAAGCCTCGTAAACGAAGACGCACCAACTCATCCAGCTCATCTCCAGTGATGCTGAAAGAAGTCTCCAAGGTGTCCCCATCGGTGTCCAAGAACATCACCATGCCTGTGAGCAGCAGCCCCAAGATGAGCAACATCATGCAGAGCATCGCCAACTCCCTGCCTCCTCATCTGTCCCCCGTCAAGATCACCTTCACTAAACCCGCCATCCAGACGACCAGCGCCGCAACGCAGAAGGTGAGCGATGTCCCTTCATGCCTCGTGCTTTTCATCAACGCGCCTCTCACAGATTTAAACTTCTCGTGCTCTATCAGGTGATCATCGTGACGACTTCTCCGAGCTCCGGTTTCGTGCCCAACATCCTGTCCAAGTCTCACTCACACAACAACGCCGCCGCCAAGCTGGGCTCCACCTCCATCCTGACCATGCCCACCCAGAAACAGACGGTGGTCTTCCCAGCCAGCTCAAGCCCCTCCTCCAACACTATTGCTGTGACCACGGTGGTCTCCTCCACGCCGTCGGTGGTCATGTCGACCGTGGCGTCATGTAGGTTCCTCTCTCTTCAGCATGAAACAGTTTACAAAATACTTAAATTTTATTACTTAATTTTTAATTTAAAATGGCAGCAAAACTTGGTCCTTTTTTTGTAACAAATCTGATTATTCAGCAGTCAACCCTCCCCTTTGGTCTACAAGTAAACATTTTGTAGATGTTCAGACACCAAAAATGTCTGCGCTAAGTTAAAATGACTAAAGATAGAGAAGGTATAACTATGTCCTTTTGAGCTAATCAGTTACTCTGACAAACCAGTTGCAACTTCCTCTCGTTGTTGCCTTCAATTTCTTCAAAATCTTGAATCTCTTGACGTGATCATGCACGCCAACACTGAGTAAGATTTTTTAAGAGAGTCTGAAGCATCGTGGTTGAACAACAGGAAGGTCAGGTGTGCAAACCGAGGGAAACAAAAACAAATTCTTATAATTTAGGATCTGAAAATATATCTAAATAGTAGAATTGTTGGGTCAGTTTGTGACCAATCAGTTTCCTTCCCAACTAAAACATGTAGAGTAAATCCTAGAAACAATTCATTCTGAATTTAGGATTCACACAAATTGCTGTTTTCTGTGGTTTAGCTCCTCTGATCACATCATCATCGTCATCTCTTTATTTCAGGTGCTGCTTCAGCAGGAGTGAAAGTGGCTTCAGCCAGACTCCCCTCACCAAAGACACTGGTGGGCTCCCCTACTCAGATCTTGGCTCAGTTCCCCAAACAACAGTCCCCCAAACACCTGCAGCAGGGTTCATCTTTAGGAGCCTCCAGCATGACTCAGACCCAGACCAACACCACCCCTGCAGGAGCCAAACCCACCATTCAGATCAAGCAGGAATCTGGTGAGGATCACCTGTTTAACTTTCTGTTTGACCAAAAGTCTAAAACACCAAACATCAACTGTATTAATTGATGTGTTGCTTTGAAAACTAAATAAAATGTTTTTGTTTTCTCAGGAGTGAAAATAATCACTCAGCAGGTGCAACCCAGTAAAATCCTGCCCAAACCTTCATCTGTGGCTCTGTCCAGCAGCAGCTCTTCGCCCATCATGGTCGTCAGTAGCAACGGCACCATCATGACCACCAAGCTGGTCACTCAGCCAACAGGTGAGGACAGGAACTTTCCAGTTTCTGTGGGATTTTTTTTCCCTTGAGTCCTTTATCTAAACTAAATATCTGTGTGCAAAGCTACCCAGGCCACATACACAAGACCCACAGTTAGTCCTAATATTGGCGCTAGAATCTCGGCCTCCAGCGGTGGTGCCACCTATGTCAAAACCACCAGCGGCAGCATCATCACGGTGGTCCCCAAGTCTCTGGCCTCCCTGGGCGGTAAGATCATCAGCAGCAATATTGGCTCCGGTGAGTCTGGGCTGCCCTTCGCTCGGCCTGCGGCCAGCAGCATCTCTGTCGTCTGACTGAAGTTTTTAAAAAAGACGTCCTCTGTCGCAGGAACCACCACGAAGATCACCACCATCCCCATGACGTCCAAGCCCAATGTCATCGTGGTGCAGAAAACGACCGGCAAAGGAACGACCATCCAGGGTCTGCCGGGGAAGAACGTGGTCACAACACTCTTAAACGCTGGGGTGAGGCAAACATAATGCTGAGGTCGCAAGTTTGAGTCCGAGTTGCTTCAGGAAGACCTTCCAGCATGAAATAATAACAAGTATGGATGCTGTTATCTGAACAGGGTGACACAATTGTGTGTGTTGACAGGGTGAGAAGAGCCTGCAGGCAGTTCAAGGGACTAAACCAGCCATCATCACCACCTCCAGACCCATCACCAAAATGATCGTCACTCAACCCAAAGGCCTGAGCTGTGGCTCCCAGTCCACCGCCACCAAAATCATCCCGACCAAGATCGTCTACGGCCAGCAGGGCAAGACGCAGGTGAGACCCATTCAGGTACTGCAGCAGGACAATTCAAATCAACGAGCCAATGAGGCAGATAATTATTTTATGACAAGTGAATACAGGAAGAAGTTTTAAATGTGAAATGGTTGCTTTTCTCTGAAAGACAACTCGTTTTTTTATTTTTAGCCCCAACTATCAGGATGTCTGTGTTGAACATTTCCCAGAGAAGTGAGAGTTGGTGATAAACTTAACGAGAGAAAAAACCCCGTTCTATAAACAGACTAATGTATAGCTGAGCTTCCTCCCTTGTACTTCCTGAATTCAGGGAGAGAAATGAGTCCAACAAATCGTCTGCTTCCTGTCGCTCAAAACAGCTGGAAACCATTGTTTTTCTGCCTGATAAAAGAAACTGTAACCTCCTCACTAGAATAAAATCACCCCCTAATTCAGGCCGATGGATACAGATTTCATTGAGGATTCGAGGCAATCTGAGTCACTCAGTCTTCTGCGTTTGCAGCCTTTATGGCAGCAATCTGCTGGAGAACAGGAAGGATCATGGTTAATGGCGAGTTCCACTCAGGTTATTTTTAGAACCCTGGTCACTTAACACTTGTTCGACCCTATCCCTGCACTTTCTGTCCTCAAACAGATACAGTAAACCTTGTATTGTTTTTACTGTACTGTACTACAGCTTTATTTGTAGCATCCATGCTAGCCTCGCACAGCGTTCTGCTGCATTTAGTCACACATACACTAATAATATTACTTGCAGAAGTTTTAAACATCACCAATTTTTCTGACCTGAAAAAGAGAAATTCCTGCAACTCTTTACTTTGAAGTTAGGTGATTTGAAAGCTGATATTTTGATTGAAATTACATAAATTTCTGTTCAAATCTAACTAAAATGAAAAGTGGCAGCAATATGCATTTAAACTTGTCAATGTTCTGTCAGATTGTAAATATTTGGTTATTTCAACCCACATTAGCATCATATAATGAGACATCAGGTGTTCTGGGGGGATTTTAAGACATTCGTTTTTACAGATATAGCATCAGAAACAGATTCTGTAGAATATCTGTTGTAGGATTTGAAACTTTACCCAAAGACAAAAAAAGAAACGGCAACTAAAAATGTGATGGTTCTACTAAACCCCCTAAATTTCCCCTTACGTGCTTCATTCTGGTGATGTTTTTTTATATATATACATTTAAAACACCACTTTATTTGTCTCTGATCTTTTCTTTTCAGTCTAAATTTAATCTATTTTTCAGTCATCGGGGGGCGGGAATGAGCAGAGTGTTTAGATACAATAGAGATAGTTTCAGCCGCCCACAGTTTCAGTGGAACTTTAAAGTCTCCAAAAAACCTCACATTTAGTAATCATTGTCTGCATCTAAGATAAATGCTCCGACTCTACTGACTCTCTTAAAAAAGTCTTAAAACTTATTTATTCATACTGGCTTTTAGCTAATATTTGTTTTCTGTTTTTATATTTCATTTTGTTCTTACTGTTATGTTAACCTTTTTGTAAAGCACTTTGTGATTTTATATCTGTGAAAGGTGCTATATAAATAAAGTTTACTTACTTACTTACTTAAAATAATCTGTGACAAAAACTGCACCAGTTTATCAGATTTTTTGCTTCCTGACCATGACTTGAAATTTCACAGCAGGCTGACGTACGACTGGTGATGCAGAGTGATGACATTTACAAGACATTTAAATTCAAAGGAGTTTTATTTTTGGAGCAAAGGTCATTTCAGGTCACTGAACAACACGCATTTTAGAAAATGACTTTTAGCAAAAGCTACCTGAGGAAGTCAGCAGATTGAGTTGAATCTTCACTTCTTCACAGTCTCCCTTCTTGAGCAGCACACAGGCGACAGTGGAAAGAAACAACCTCCTTTTAACAGGAAGAAACCTCCAGCAGAACCATAACTGGGCTCAGGCTGGGCAAAAATCTGCCTCAATCTGCTGGGGTCAGAGAAGACAGGAAAGAGACAGTTCTGGTGTGGTTTCAGTAGGAAAAAAGACAAAGAAAAACACATTGATGATGGGAATATTTACAAATACAACCATTGAGAGTAGAGTGAATAAAGAGTAGCTATAGGAGCAGAACTAAAGGATACTTCAAGAAACTAAAACCAACCATAGCTATAGGATTTATCAAAAAATGTAAGTCTAGTTTTAAAAGTAGACAGATAGTCAGCCTCACAGACAGAAGCTAATAAATAAATAGTGTTTAGTTTAGATTGTAAAAATAAATCTGAGATCCTCGGAGTAGTTCTGATAGGAAACCATCTACAAAAGATCAAAATTTAATAAGTTTGGTGTAGAACATGTTAACTTTTGTTTTATTCAACACGATTAATCCAAAAGTGATCAATCTGGTCAGGATGTACTACTTCTGTGAGGGGGGAAAAAAATCACATCACACTAGTATTTTTGGGTAGAAATTGATCGACTATCAGCCAATATTGGCCACTTTTACGTGAAACCAAACGTGGAGCTGTGGTGAATGTTTCCAGGAGCGGCCGGGTGATCAAAACTTGTGAAAGTTCGCTAATCTGCTAAAATCCCAGGAGGTTATGATGGAACCCCATTAAGAAAGTTCAGACTCTGACTTGAAAATTCTTTTATTGTTTAAATTCACTGTCCAATGTAGAACAACAATATTGTGAGTTTAACTGAGACATAGTCCCAGAATTTACAGTTTTTAAGGTAAAAGATGCTGAATCCAGCTTGTTAACAATCAAGTTCAATTTTCTACGTGTCCTTCCAGGTTCTCATCAAACCCAAACCGGTTTTCCAGACGGCGGTGGTGAGCGAACAGACCCGCCAGCTCGTCACAGAGACCCTCCAGCAGGTGACCCGTTCGGCCGAGGTCAGCCTGGGTCAGACCTCGGGCCCGGACAGGTCCAGAAAGGACGGGACCGGTGGCCTGATGGAGGCCTGCAGCCTAACAGGCGAAGCCTCCCAGAGCAGCACTCAGGGTACACTTTTCTCTAAAAGATCCCTCAGTTTCTAACAGTTTTTTTGTGTTTCTAAGTTAGCTGTGGCGGCCATCTTGATTCGGCTGAACTCAGACAGTTGTTTTATTATTATTATAATTATTACATTAATTGTTTTCCTGTTACCATGCTGGATAATCCTCCTCTAAACCAGAACTTGACAGACTTTTTTTTTCTTGGGTAAATTTCTTCCTGTCCTTTCCGCTTCCCTTTGCGCTTGCTTCCTCTCCTCAGAGGCACCGACTGTAGTGCACGTGCTGTCCTCCAGAGAGCAGGATTGGACAGAGCAGGAAGTGTCCGTGGAGTCCAGCCCCACAATTATTTACCAGGAGGTACCTGGAGGGGAATCCCATTCCGCCACTTCCACCATTAAAGCCCTGGTGGAGTTGCAGCAGACGTCAGGTGAGGCATAATCCGTCCGTCCATCCATTATCTTAACACGCTTCTTCCTTTCAGGGTCACGGGGGTCACTGGTGCCCATATCCAGCAGTCACAGTG
>JAVKLF010000028.1:1951851-1970539 GCA_034783495.1 Millerichthys robustus
CAAGTCCATCACAGGGACACATAGAATGAATGGTTGTTTGTCTCGTTTGTCTCTGTCACTCACACCTACGGATAGAGTTAGCAATTAGCCTAACAGTCATGTTCCTGGTCTGTGGGAGGAAACCAGAATACAAACATTCAAGTAAATAATCACAGACAAAACAACCTGCTCCATGCTGGACAACAAGAAGTTCATTGAGCTAACTAAATGTTTGAACAGGGGTTTTTTTTTGTTTGTTTTGTTTTTCTTTATTTTAATCTGTGTTCAAACAACTTCCACATTTTAGGGAGGAAATAGTTTTTACCTTTACCTAGAGTAGTACACGTGTACAGAGTTTACAATTGATGTTGTGATGTTTCTTTTAAAAAAAAAAGAGAAAAAAAATCCCCTGGGGAAAAAAATGGTGTTAATTCTTGCATCGACACGATTGTTCAACACAACCACTTCTGAGCAGAAATAATCCCAGCTGTTGCTGTAATCAGTCGCTCTTCACTGTAAACAGGATCAGCTCAAATGAAAGGCATATGTTTGGTTTCGCAGATACGGGCGAAAACATGATCGCCCACCGCCAAAATACTAGCGATGATGAAGAACACCGGGGTCTTGTGTTGTACTGGAGCTGGATCTTTGGCCAGCACCAAATGCAGTTTTAAGCACATAGTGCTGAAAAACAAATACATTTAGATTTAATCGCCACTCAGAGGGTTATATCGTGCAGATCCATGTGGCCTCGTTTACTTGTTTACATCCATGTATACTTGTTTTTTTTTTTCCCTCTCCTAACAACTAGTTTTTCTTCCTGAGTAAAATGTGAAACAAAACTGATAATCTCATTCCTTTGTTTGGCTCATTATGAGCTCAGCATGGACTCTTTACCTGTTTACTTCCAGACCAAAGGGAATGTTCTGATCTTTTTGTAATGAGGTTCTATAGTTATGAGAAATCAACATCTTAACAGTTGTGGCTAGATCTTTGAGCTACCTTAATTTTAGTATCAAAAGGAGAGCTGAAAGCTCAAATCTGAAGTAGATTTTTAAGAGAAAAGTGTTTTTGAAGGACCTGAAGAGATCTGAGTGTGTTTGTATGGGTGGATTATTTTTAAATAAAATTAAATATGTTAAAAAATATAAATGTTATTACAAAGTAAAGTCATATCACCCATCTCCTGAGTGAGATTTATTTAATAGAATGGCAAAAGTATCGCTAAGTCTGTAGAAGCAGTTGGATTGCAATAAACATACAGAAAAACAAGTAAAATAATGGTCTGAACGCTGTCTTAGCAATTACACAATGTGCATAAATGCTAAAATTGACAGTGTAATGGTTAAAAATAGTGTTTGTACATGTATTTAAAATAACATTTTACAGACCAACCATTAGTACATCAATCTGGTCAGAAATGAACCATTTCTCCAAACTTAGGACATTCAAAAAGCTATCTACAACAGGTAAGATATTGATTGTTCGTAACCCAAAACCCCAATTCAAAATAAGTCTGGATTTTCACTTTAAAATCCAGAAAATAAGAAACTGTTAAGTTTGTAAAAGTGACGGATTGTTTTTTTAGGAAATGCTTTGTTTTTTTTTTTTCTTCTGAGCAGTGAAGGAGAAGTTGGAGTCCAAACCCAAGCAGCACACCATCGACCTCAGTCACATGGCAGTACCGATCCAGCTACCACTGGAGAAGCCCTGTCCGGAGTCACCCAGACCGTCGACTTCAGAGGCCGTCGCTGAACCGGTCACAGCAGGTATTGCTAAAAAATAGCCTTTACATCGCACACTTCCTGTTTTCGCTGGGCTGCTGTAATAATTTCAGTAGAAAGAGTCGAGTTTCAAAACGAACCTCAGATTGGTATGCAGTAGAGTATGGTTCTCTTTTTGTGTGTGCGGGTGGGTGGGTGTGTGTGGGTGTGTGGATGGTAACCTGTGATTATAAGCGTGTGAATCTCGTCATGCCTGCTGCCACCTGACCAAGCCCGACTCTTGATTCCACCTCCAGGTAAAACCGATCGAGCGGGAGAGCCTAGGGAGGACGATGGCGCCGTCGTGCCATGCGGCGGTGGCCAGGTTGCCGTGGCAACTAAACCGGCAGCAGCCTCCTATACGGTTGCGGCGTCACACACGGTGAGACACACAGACGGTATTACAACTCGATTATCTGTGTTCAATTTCACTCAGAATGGTTCAGGATTTCTGCTTTCAAGCCACAAAAATGGAGAAAAGCTTAATTAAAGGTGAATTCAGAACCACAAACCTCTGGTTTCTCAGCCGAGAACATTTTGAATAACTTTCGTAGGAACTTTTTTCATTCAGGAGAAACATGAAACTGTGGTTTCAGTGAAAGGGCTTCAGGAGGCGTGTAGTCAGTGACATGGCACAGCCTCAGACTTATTTTTATGATGCTGAAGTGAAATCATTTCTGACACCAAAGTCTTAGTTTTAATCTATAAATTGACCTGAAAGACACAAAATTTGTGAAAATAAAAAAAATTATTTTGAGCTACAAGTAGTAGAATTTTGAAGTGCTTATAGATCAGTTTCAGCTCCTCTTGTGTTTGGTTTCAGCCCACAGACGGTAAAATGGAGACAGTGTTGGACGCCACCGAGCTTGAAGGGGACACTTTGGACCCTCAGACGGGTTTGTTCTACAGATCCAACCAGTCGGCGACCGATCCCATTAAACAAACCGCTCCATCCGCAGCAGCGCCTCCCCCGAGCCGGTCCGACGCCGAACCGAGCCAACACAGTTTGGCCTGCACCCAGCAGGTCCCGCCTACGCCACCACAGCTACAGAGCAAACCTCAGCCTTCACCTTCCTCCTCCTCCACTCCTCCTCTGACCAAGAAAGTCCTCAAACCACGAGATCAGACCCCTCCCAGACCTCAGACTTCCACACCGAGCCCCAAGGACAGAACACCAACCGCACCGGCTCAGACCACGGCGAAGGTCACGACCCCCGTGTCGACCAAGCCCCCGGTGACGCCGCAGCTCCCCAAGCTCCAGCACGCCCCCACCTCCCTCCACAGGCCGCTGCACACATCCATGTCCCACCCCCCTCCCCTGCAGGCACACCATCCCATCAGCACAGAGAAAACGGCGTCCAGCCAGGTGAGTTTACCTCCACCGGCAGAAACAGCCGAGAATCACACCTGAGTCTCCTCTCCGCTTTTCTTTCAAATCAGGTGATGAACGCAGGCTGACAGGAATCCCATCTGTCACGATAAACAACAAATATAGCAACATGTAGCAAAACAGTAGCTTAAAGCTAAATATAAAAAAATAGCTTAATGAAGCAGAACTGTAGCTTAAAGCTAAATGTAGCAAAACGGTAACTGAAAGTATAAAATACAACAAAAATTTGGCTAAATATAGCAGAAACTGTAACTAAAAGCTAAATTTAGCAAAATTGTAGCTGAAAAATGATAAGACAACAGCTTGAAAACTTGAAGACCAAAGCAGAGCGGAGGTAGATTTCAGTTTAAAGTTTTAAATAGAATTAGTTCTTAATACATTTCTTTGGGTAGATTATTTATAAATAAAAGGTAAATATTTTGAACAATTACAAATGCTAACGGTCAGAGGAAACTATTCCCAATGACGCCGAACATTTTGATATGTGAACAGTTGATTACAGAAAGTAATCAGGAAAACTCAAATCCTCCATCAAACCCGAATTTTTTATTTTTAAAAAAAATCTTTTTAGCAGCCAATCATCACACAGAGTGCCACCGTCACAAAGATTACCTTCGGCAGCTCGCACCACTCGCCTCCGGTCTTCAGCAGCGGGGAGGCAGCTGCCAAACTGATCCCAGAGTCCGGCTCGGGGCCCTCGGCGGAAAAGCCGTCGGTGTCGGACATCCTGAAGATCTCCATGATGGAGGCGGAGATCGATCCCTGCACCGAGCCCATGGTGGTGGACTCCTCCAGCGACTGCAGCCCTCTGGGGAAGACCCTGGAGGTCCAGACCGTGTCGGGGACTCTGGACTCGGGTCAGTTCATCAGCAGCTCGGGGGCCGGCTTGAAGCCCCAGCAGTTCAGCTGCGTTCAGGGCCTCGCAGCGCAGAGGAGCAAAGACGACCTGGAAGTCATCGAGGTGAGTTTCTGCAGGTCATAAATCAGAGAGCGCTCACTCAGTCAACCCTGCCTATTAGCAAAATATCTCGTGAAACACTCAAACTTTTTGGAGTGAACCTGACTTCAGCAAACACAAAGAATGCTCTTACTTGGTTAGTTTTACAAATACGAAGCTAAAATTTACAGGCGGTAATAGCTCAGAGTCGTCCTCAACACGTAACAGATGACGCGTTTGGAGGGTCGACCAAAACCAAATGACTTTAGTCCAAAACTAGGCCTCTAATTTGCCACGTCAACAGTAAACTGATGATGTGCTTTCCACAGGTTATCCCTCAGTTCTCCATCCTGCCGGACTCCAGCCAGTCCAACGTGGTGGTGGAGCCCAGCGGCTTCCTGGAGATCACCAACTACACCAGCCAGCAGCTGGAGGAGGACAGCCCCATGGAGCAGGAGGTGGACAGCAGCAACGACGAGGCCGCGGCCTCCAGCCCTGCCAGACGGCCATAGTCCCTCCTAACTTTACTTTGAACCAGCACGTGAAGAATTTATTGGAGGGTTTTATTTCCCTTCGTGAGCGTTTTTCTCCTCGTTACAAAATGGCCCATGTGATTTATTTTTTATGGCCAAATATGTCTGCGAGGTGAAAGGATTCGTTTTAGTCCCAGACAGCTGGAAGGTAGCCTCTCGGAACACAAAACCTCCAACTCGCAGGACTTTGAGAGACTTTTACGCATTTAGAGGATCTGGGTCCACTTCACATTTCACATGCTCTGTGTAAATATCAGTCCGGAGACAGCCCCTCTCTTCAGATTAACTGTTTTTGGTTTTGACTCGAACACAATTTAAAGGTTCAGAAAACGAAGCTGGAGCAGATTTCATTTTTTGTGTGTCCCGCTCCAAGACGCTTAAAAAATGTATCTGCCATTTTTTTGTGAAAGATGCGTTAGGGAGATTCTCCACAAGTTTATCTTTACAAAGTGTTAAAACTGAGCTTTTCTTCAGTACCCCCTTTTAATCTAGAAAACATTTAATCTGCATAAAAACTCTTTGAGTAGAACAGGATAGTTCACAGGATGTATTTTTATGGGATTCAACAACAAACTCTTTGAAATATTCTGTTTCTTTTCTCATAAAAAAAGCTAAACTTGTAAATCTGTTGTGTTCTCTTGCATTCGTACAATATATTTCAAACTTTAAGAAATGCCTTTAAACCTCCTGCTGGACTACAAGACCTCTGTCTTAAAAAATGAGTCTTCGGGAGGTCGTTTTAGCTGTTTTTCCTTCTCATGTTGAAAGGGATCCGCTTCCTCGAGGCTCAGATTCAGCCTATGGAGTTTGATTGGTCCACCTCAACCTGAAGACATGTGGCTTTGTTTAAGAGCGCCGCTTCATGAATCCCCCACTTGGATGAAGGTGCCTGAGCCTCACAGGATACGGTTCTGCTGACTCACCTGACTCAGACACAAAGAACGGTCAACGGATCACCAAGAACCAAAGAAAGCCTCATTTAAACCCCTCTTTTTAAAGCAAATATCTTTAAACATCAACTGGTTCTGCAGCCATAAAATGCAGAAACATATCTAAAACTACCTAAAATGGACAGGGTTGGGTTACGCAATAAAGCCAAAGATGATTCCAGACGAAAGAAAAAAACATTAACTTTGTTAACAACATACTAGTTAAACTAAACCATTAGCATTCCAACTACATGTTTATATACTCACACACACATCTATGAATTAAACTAGTTACATGATAGCTTAGATACAGTATGTTAGCAACATGCTGGCTGAACTAAAAAACATTAGCTTAGTTTGTTATTCACCAGCTATTTGAGTTTCAGTCCATTTTAATATTCATCCATATAGTTTTTATATCTGAAAAAAGAAGTTTACGTGATGTTGTTAAACTCTGTTCTGTAGTTTATAGTTTGTACAGAATCATGGAGGAGTTTCCTCCATCTTGTCTGTCATTTATCATCCCGGGGGCCTAATACAACATTCCTCCAGCTTGAGTTTATTTGATTTAAAGCCTGTTTGCTCACAGTGAGAGCAGGATTAGTCTCTCAGTCTCACTAGCAAACCTCACAGTTGCTCATTGGTAATGATGAGACAATGCTGACCAATTTTTTTTTTGTGTTTAAATAATAGCATTCTGCATTTTTGACTCATATACTCGTTGTGCCTATAAAGATAAACCAGCTGACTCTTCAGTTCAAACAAAGTGTTCTTGGAAACCATTCAAAGTAAAGTTTGGTAAATAGGCCTTATTTTATTTGATGTTGATGCAGGAAGAGATTCCAGACGAATGGTATCATTGTCCTGAGAGCTCTGCTTGTTTGGATTCCGTCTGCTGCCCAGCACCACATCTCAACACAGGACCTAAAAACAAAACATAAAATACACCTCGGAGTTCATCAAACTCAAGTCGCTGCAGGGAAGAATGTGACCTCTGACCTTTTGCGTGGTTCTGGCTGATAAAATGGGATGGTGAGTGCCATATTGGGAATAAAGATGAATAATTAGAGGCGGCCTGCTTCCAATTTGCTCGTCTGTCGGGCCGGAGTTCACGGAGCGAGGCACAGTCAGACATTACCGAGACAGAGGGGGCAACTTACACATTCATCTTCTCTCCCAAGATTTCCCAACATAAAACAGAGATTTGGACCGGACCGCACCACACGCTTTGTTTACATTAGCATATGTTTGGTATGAACTGAATGCAGCCCCGAACAGCTCAGTAAAAGGAAAATAAATATATTTTAATACAAACTAGTGCTTTTAAGTGTTATTTAAGCTTAGATAACATTTATGGGGGAAAAAAACAGCTATAGGCCTACAGATTTGTGCTCACCAGAAGAAGATTAAATTATCAAAAATAGACACATTTTGTGGGTATAATAAAACTTGTTTTAGTCTTCAACAAGCTCATGATCTACAAAATAAACTTTAGGCCCTACTGTGATAAACTTCCAACTAACCAGGACCCCCTGCTGGTGATAAGAAAGATGGATGTTGGTTAACACAAAATTGTATGTGTCACTAAAGTTTATTTGATTGGACTAATTAATGGACTGGATGTACTGGAACTTCAATTTCCCTTCGGGGATTAATAAAGTAAAGTTCTTCTTCTTCTTCTTGATCAATTATACAATAAAACACATCTTTGTTGAGCTATCAGGACGTCTCAATTAGGCCTACATAATTTTAATAATATTTAGAATATGGTTTATTAAAATAGGATGAAAGATGTTTTTATTTTAACAGGTGTTCAGGATTCATTTCTTCGTCTGTGACAAAGTTACCAGCTCTTTTGTTCAACCAAGTTCTTCTGATCTCAGCTGGACCAGACCACAAGTCCAGGTTTAATTCTGAATCAGCACCAGCTCACACAGGAGAGGAAAAGTGGCCGAGGCCTGTTTCCAATTTAGGAACCACAAATATTTTCAGTACGCTTCCTCTGATTCTATCTGGGCTCATAAACAAGAATTAAAAAAAGAAAAGGTGAAAAACAGGAAATGTCTTTGAAAGAAAATGATGCCTTTTGGTGGGTTGAGCCCAGCAGAACCTTAGTAATGGATCTGCTGTGGAATGGAACATGTGTCCCTTTCAGAGGTGAACGACAGTGACCCAGTTTTCCCGGAGGACCAGAAGCTTCCGTTGATGTCTATTTTTTCACTTTGCTCAGGAGGCCTGCTGGAAAAATAAACTGAGCCTCATTTTAAGCTCACTGATGTGGACCCAAAGAACTTTATGTTCCAGTCAGAAATGATTAAAGTTCTGCTCCAGTAAGACAGTTCTTCTTCTTCTTGTGCAATCCTGAAGTGTTGTTGTTGCTACCTGATAACTAATAAAACTTGAGAAGCAGAAACTTTTTATTTAGGAGCAGAAAGTGAAAAATTCAGTCGAATCAGATCCTCTGCTTTTTTATTTGTTTTGTTTCGGGGTTTTTCAGGTTTTAAAGAAAATTTGAGATTGTGCAAAAAAAATGTAGGTTAAAAAAACAAACAGAAATGTTTAAAATGCAGAATGTGGAGCGATCAACCAACTAAGAGGTGTGGATAAGAACAAACAGGAAGTTAAATGTTGAGGAAAGTCCTTTCAAAATAAAACAGGAAATAAAGCTAACTCCACAAATAATGGAACAAAATACAGAAAAAGTGCATTTTGTGCATTTAGAAGCAAAAAATAAGCTAAACAGGAGCCAAAAGTTAAAATAGTAGCTAAAAGCTAAATGTAGCATAAGAAGACAAAAAAATGCAGCCGTTACATAGTTTTAAGTGAACTGAAGAGATCTAAATATGTCACATTATTCTGTCAATCATGTTTAATAAAATTAAAAAAGTATAAAAGCTATAAAAATCTTTGAATGTTTAGAAATTTAAACCTTTAAATAATCACGAAGTAGTGCCTACATGGAAGTATTATTGCTATGTAAGAAAAATGTACAAACATAGAACATTAAAATATAGGCTATTATTTGATTCACATTCAGGCCAAAATGTTCTTTGCACACAGATCATCTATAATACAGATTGCTGTGGAATGTGCCTCAGTTCTGACCCGGTATCACTCTGAACCGATACTGTGATGCTGATAAATGTCAAACAGCCAAAGAAAATGGGTAGCATCCATTTTTGTGGCAGCTGTTCTGATGCAGCTAAATGCTCGACACGTTAATTAAAGCAGATCAGAGAAATAATTTAAACTCGTGTAAACATTGTCTAGACGGGTCCTAAATTACAGATAAAACGGGTCCAGATTACAGCTGGGATTTCCTGTGACCCTGAACAGAAAAGAAGCCAGAACAGATCTGGATTCATGAGGGGTTCATGAGATATTTTGCTAACAGACAAATGAACAAACACAGGTAATTACACAATCACTCATCTTTCATGATTTCATGAATTAAAAAAACAAAACGAAAACAAATCCAAAACGTTTGCAGAGCGACATTCTTCTTCGACAGTGATGAAGAGGCTTTTTCCTCTTTGACGTAAGACAGGAAGGCTGTCGGACCACTTCCTGTACCACCCTGACAGTCATTTAGGAGCAGTAAGGGGAACGGGTGGAGGACCTGAGTCACCAGCGTTAAAAGCTTTTTGTTTGACAGGTCAGATAAAGCTGAAGTTTAGCTGCAACCAAGAAGAAAAATAAGTTTTTTGTGGAGGTAAAAGACCAGAAATGTTCCTTTAAAACACTCCCAGTTCAAACTCTTGTTATTGTCACTTGATTTGAGCTTCTGGTACCCCCGAATTCGGCTGCTAATCAGGTGCCTGGTATACGATTTATTGCCAAGAAGCATCGTTACAACGAAGAAAAAATCTACCAAACACACAATTTCTTACTTTTTGTGCCAAGTTCATATATAAAGAAAATATCAAAAGTTTTTAGACACAAAACCGAAAGCAAGATTCTTTAAAAATAGAAAATGGACAAAATCTAAAGATTAAAAAAACTGTTTATTTTTGAGGTATGTTATACAAAGCAACAGTTTTCTTCATATGTGGGATTTTTTGGGTTTGTTTTGCGTATTAAAACATCCAGACATCCTTCATCAACAATTTACACTTGTATATAATAAAATCAGTCATTTGGTTCCTGGGTTTTTTATTAAAATAAATGTATTCGGTATACACATCAGAACATCACAGTTATTTATGTTAGAGCTTCGCCCAGAAAAATAAATTCTAAATGGCATTTTTATACATATTCATGTCAGATGAACAGAGAGAGCACCATGGATCATAATGTTTAAATGTCCAGCTTTGCTAAGAAGCTGACAAAATAAGTTACATTCAAATATTTTATGAATAAAATACCAACCATGTTCATCTCTTAGTGTCAACAATTAATATAGATTAAAATAAAATAAAACCACACGAACAATAAAGTTTAAAGTGCAAACTATAAAAGGGTAAACTGCCATCTAAGATGAACACCTTCATCTGTTAGTATTTTATAAATAGAGCATTTTCCTTCACAAACTTTAGTAGTGTTTTCTTCATTTTCAGCTTTAAAAGGCAAAACGTTCTTTGCTGCAGAGTTTAGCTTCAGTTTGTTTTATTAAAACGTCCATCTTACTAAAACGTTTAATTCCTGAAGCACCCAAAATGGCAGATAAAACTGACATCACTCAATTATCTTTTTTTAATCTTTGAATAAGACACAGGGTTTATTTAATTTGGCAGAAAGACTGAAAACAGAGGCCTTAGAAGGGGCATATTTGGAAATTGTCCCTTTCTGTGTCCAGATTTCCACATTTTTGTTTAACAATAAAACAAAATTACAACCACAGCTCTGTTTTACTGCTGTTCAGGGACTTAATGCAATAAATACCTTTATAAAAGCCATATTTAAAAGGACAATAAAAACATATAAGTAGAACATAGTTATTGCAAACCATGGTCCTGGAGTGTGTCCATTGGAACAGAGAAATCCAGAATATCTTTTTCCTTCAATCCATGGAAAGTTTGGCTCTAAAAGAAAAAGAAACATAATTCTGGGGAGTTAAAATACTAAAAAAATATAATTGGAAAACTTAAGATTTTAAGGTTTGGACCTGAAAATCACACAACCCTGGAAATTGTGAGCAGTAGAAATTATTTCCATGTAATGATAACCTGGCACCTTTAACGCAACATGTCATGGGTGCTAATCTTTGCTCTTTAGGGTTTTCAAAAGTGACATTTAAATCGTGTACATTTAGTTATCATACAGATAAAAGACGGGTGTCAATTTATCTTTACAGCAAACAACCAGTGAGTATATCTGAAAATATTTTAGTTGAAAATTCTTCAGTCTAATCTGCTTGATGCTGCCGTTTGCTCAAAGTGTTTTAGTGTTAGTTCTTCATTTAACTACATTCATTAAAGTGGTTTCAGGTATATTTGACACTTCTGTTTTAAGCACAGAAATTTTAAAGAAGGTCCGATTCAAGCTGCCCGCACTTCTGACAGGTTCTGGTCCGTGAACCATTTAAAGTGTCGGCTGCAGAGCAACACACCAGATGGTGACAGCTGGGTGGCGTTTTGGTATTGTTTGTCCTTCCTAAAGTCACAAGTGCTTGGGAATAACATAACAAAAGAAGTCAAACTTTCTTTCAAATCCACCTTTCATTCTCTCAGAGCGTGTTGTAAGGATTGAAAGCTGCATTTCCTTAAAAATGGACTTTCGGGTGCCGCATGAAACTGACAAAAGTCCAGTGAAAAGTCCAATCTTGTGTATGTCTTACTTAAACTGCTGCTTTCAATAGCTTGTTTGTTGCACAACAGCTCAGATAATAAGACTGAGCTGACAAATGGTCCTCAAGGACCAGTCTGCATTCACATTTAAATCCTTCAATATACAGAAGTTTGTCGCTGAATTATGATTCTTATTCTCACTATGCATGAAATCCCCTGTTGCGCTTCTTTTTTCTCCAACAAAAACATAAAACCAGAAGTCCCGCAAAAATGAGCAGAGCCGAAATCACCACTGCCACAACCACGGTGTCGTTCTGTACGTCCGGTTGGCGGCACATGTCCTTGGTCACTCTTTCGATGTTGACCGGCTCTGAATAGTCCTGGTGGACGCAGGTCACAACGTCAATGTCGGGAACGACGATGGACGAATGCCGCATCATGTGGAGGAAACCGAGGTTGTCGCAGCAGCTCAGAGGGTTGAAACCCATGTAGAGGGTCTTCAAGGAGCGCTCCAGGGCCAAGACGAGGGACTGGTCAAGGGTTACCAAGTTGTTGTTCTGCAGATTTAGGGACTCGATGGCGGACCCTTCGTTCCATGTAGGCAGGGCGTTCAGCTGGTTGGTGGAAAGGTCGACGTGTTTGAGGCTCTTTAGCGAGGACAGGTCTAGGTTTAGACTCGACATGTTGTTTTCCCTCAGGAGGAGGTGGACCAGTGAGTGTTCCAGACCAGAGAGTGAGTCTTTGTGAATGTCCAAGCCTGGGTTTAGGGACAAGTCTAGTAACTTCAGTGGGGTGTTTGCAAATGCATTCGCAGGAAGGGTCCTCATATTGTTTTCAGAGAGGTACAGGAAGTGCAAACTGTGAACAGACGAAAAGGACACACAATCAGAAGAACCCTCGTCTTCATTTGTCAGTGTTGGTTTCAGCTGGTTTTGCTCGGAGCCACAGATCTTCAGATTGTTCTGCTGGAGCTGTAGAAATTTGACGCTCGGCAGTCTTTGAAATATTTGGTGGTCTAGAACCGTGAGGTCATTTCCTTGTAAGAAGAGCTTCTTCAGTGATGGCAGAATGTTTTCCCCAAAAGTCAGGCTTTGTAACGAATTATGGCTGAGATCAATTATCTTCACTTTATGTAGGAGGCCTTTAGAAAAGACGGAAAATGACCCGATACAGTTATTACTCATGTTCAGGACCTCCAGGGATTTCATATCGTTAAAAAATCTCTCTGGGACGCTTTGAAGTTTGTTGTAACTCACGTCCAGGTGTCTCAAGTGGTTAAAAACCAAGTTTGTCTGGTTTTCTGAGCTTCCGGTGTTGTTGACCAACTGAAGATAGTTTCGTGAAACATTGAGAAACTCGAGTACATTCTTAACTGGTAGAAAAGGGAAATACAGCAGTTTGTTTTCACTCAGATCAAGGGAGCGAAGTTTAAATGAACTGTTGGACTCCGTGCTTTGGAAAAACTCTATGCTGTTCTTGCTGAGATTCAGAAATGTCAAGTTGTAAAGGTTGAAGTCCAGAATGCACGTGATGGAGTTCTTGGACAAATCGAGCTCGGTCAGATTCTCCAAGGAGTCAAACGCTCCATCTTCAATCTCCAGGATTACGTTGTTGTGGAGGTTGATTTTCCTCAGGGACGAGGCACCACTGAAGGTGTTCCGAGTTATTTCTGTGATGCTGTTGCTGTTCAGGGAAAGGTTCACCAGCAACGGAGACTCAGCCAGGAAGTAGTCGGACATACCCGTGTACAACCCGTTGTTTGAGAGGTCTAAAGACTCCACGGCTGTAAGAGGTCCGACATTTACTTTGGAGTGGGCAAAAACACTTAAATGGTTCTTGGAGAGGTCCAACACCCTCAGATCCTTCATTTCCCTGAAAAGTCCTGGCTGGATGAAGTGAATCCTGTTTGAATGGAGGTTCAGCCTGTGGAAGCTGGTGTGGAACCCCAAAGTTTCCTCTGTCAGGTTCTGAACCTGGTTTCGAGAAAAATCTAGCGTTTGGACTCCACCAGGAAGGTTGACGGGGACACCTCTAAGGCTCAGATCACTGCAGAACACATCCATCTGGACCTAGGGACAAAAGACAAACACACAGGTTTGATCAAGACCTGATCGTGACCAGACCAAACTTTTAAAAGAGGTGCGGCGTCTTTAAATGCAATGAGGCACTTTATACGCCTCCCCCTCCAGGTATCACTCCCAGTTTTCATTGTTCACTCCACCCCATTCAACCAAGCTAACCAAAATGTTAGATTCAATAACCACTGACCCGCTAAACAAGTATCTAAGCTCTGCTAACGCTAAACAGAAACTAACCACTAAGACGACAGTCAGTCTTCATCACTTTCCAGTTGAAAATGGTGGGATTGATACAAATTTGTTGTTAGTTTATTACTGCATTATTGTAAGGTGGGTGGGATCGATTATGGTAAATCGGCCAATACCTACCTTGTGATAATTCTAGTTTAACCTTTTCGGAATAAGTGCAATTTTTTGATTGACTTTGAAATTCTATAAAAAAAAAACGTTTGAAACTCAAAGAATTGCTTTGAAGTACACAACAAAATATATTTGTGGCCTGGAAAAAGTGGATAATGCATATGTCCCTTTTAAGTCTTCGGAGATTGAAGATCTCTGAAGAAAATTTAATTAAACTGCTTCTTTTAAACTGACATAAAAACAATCAGCAAAGAAGAAAACACACCTCACACATTTATTACCAGAACATGTCATGTTCCCTCCCCTAATAAACGAAAATATTTGGGTTAGTGAGTGTGCATTATAACAGAAACCACATGGCAAACAGGATCCTGTGTCCAACAACAGCTCATAAAGCTGCGTCCACCTTTGGTTTCTCTCTGAAGCAGAGAAACATTTAAGGTGTTGAGAAACGGGGATTCCTCGCTGAAAACAAGCTGGTTGAAAACAAACAACAAAAACCACCAATCTGTTCGCTGAAGGCCAAAATCTCCCGTATCTTAAAACAATAGTCAAATGTTTTTTGGGTTAATTCCCACGTTTTATCAGCGATGTCTCCACAGCCTCAGCAGAAATGAGCTGAATACATTTAGAAGCTTTGATAACATGTATTTAGGGCTTACATGTAGGGAAAAAAAAGCTAAACAGTTCATGTTTCCCTTTTTGGCAACAAAATAGCAAACATTAAAAATAGTCTGAAGTGTCTAAAAGTGTCTGTTAGCAAAATATCTCGTGAACGAATTAACGCATTTTGATGAAACTCTTTCAAAGTGATTGCTGAATGTCTGTTTAAAACTGATCAACTTTGGGAGTCAAACAGATTCAAGATGGCTGGCACATCTAATCCAGCTTAGTGAACAACAAAACAACTATTCTTTAGTCAATTTTACAGACATCGAGCTAAAAGTTTGTGTGGTAGTAGCTGAGAGTCATCCCCAACACATATTCTGAGCTCCAACGTGTTTAAAACTTTGGCATAGAAGGCAGCTGGTGTCGTAAAAGATGAAAATTATTCTCCATTAAAGATGACAAAAGCATAGAAACAGAAGCAATAAACTTTATCGTTGTTTCTTTTTCTCAACCCATTGAAAACCACCAGGGTGTCAAAGTATTTCACACTGAACTCTGCAGGAAAATCCCCTCCTGTCTTACATCGAGGTCCACCCTTCAGCAAATCTATAATTTTATTTGTTTAGTTTTGCTCGGTTGCAGGACGCCACACTTGTGGGATTTCTCAGCGTGAGGAAAGACAAAAACGATTCTTCTTTATAAATTAGGTTTAGCCTATTCGAAAGACATAAAACGGCTCAGAATGATGGCATTTAATGGGCCGGTTATTGCTCCGTTTTAGCAATAATTGGTTTGTTTTGGAGCAGCAGTAATGACAGGATAAGAGACAGGAAATAACTCCAGGATGGACCCAAACTGGGAATGTTGAAGGTCTTCCTGACAGACCGAGTGCACATTTTTTAGCTTTAAAACATTCATTCTTCTCATCATGAAAAATTACTTGCTGTTAAGCAGAAAAACATCATCTTGCGTGACCTACAGCAGCATTTTCACTTTCACAAATATGTTTTGTTCAATTTTGACTGAAAATATTCCCAGGTATGGAAGTCATTTCCATCTATTTGAATCTAATTAGCATTTATGAGCCGCCATGGGAAAGAACCCATTTTTTTTTTTAATTTACGTAACAAAGCTTTTGTATTTTGCTAATTTTTAAAGGATGTATAACCATAGGAGAAATAAATTGGACTGGAGCTGAGCAGAGCAGCTACAGGGATGGTCAGAAAGTGTTTTGAGATGATTTACTTACAATTATTCCTGAATTATTCTTAATTTAATTACTGGATTAGATTAGAACCAAGAGCCTCACAGGAGACTTAATTTATTTTAGAGATTTTACAGATTATCGTTACGCTGTGTCTATTTTAAAATGACAGCAGTGAAACCTGAACTGATATTCTGCTATTAATAGAAACAAACGAAAAACAAAAACGTCATTTTACTGTCGGGGTGAAGCTATTTTAAGAAAAGGCTCATTTTCACTTTCACCAGTTTGTCCTGACAATGTATATCCACGTGCCTGTGACCAAAACACGACTGGTCTGGATAGGACCGAGGAACCTCAACAACCCTCAGGAGGGAGGGGAAGGAGAGGGATCTGCTTGTGAGCAGGAAACAACGGTCTGTAGTGATCAGCAGTTCTTCAACGTCAGAAAGCCTCCTCTATCCTCTGCAAACGATGAGTCATCCTTGGGTGGTGAGGAGACACAATGTAATAATCGCTGTGATTAGAGGCAGATGTTTCAACAAAACCACAATCAGATTAACCATCTGAGGATTGAAGCAGCTGATTTCTTCAGATTTCATCATCCAAGTTTTGCAGTAAAAACATCTTTTGTCGTGTCATGTCTCATGTTCGTTAGCGAAACAGGTCACGAACCAACCCCAACCCTTAAATAAATAAAAAGTAGCTCTTCTTACAAGCAGTGAGGGATGTGTCAGGCACCATGTGTGTAGAATTTAGCATCTTTAGCAGCTCAACTTCAAACTAAGAGCATCAATAACATTTACCAATATTTAAATAAAGAATTTTTAAAAAAAGTTTCAAAAATTTTTTATCATTCTTGTTTAGCAAAATAGTAGTTTGTGAAGCAAATATTTTGGTTAGCGGTGCCCGCCACAGGTTTTTAGAGTTGTTAAACACGTGTTTATTTAAGTTCAGTTATAGTTTGACATAAAATAAATAGATATTGACCAAAATTTATCATATAAATTGGTGTTTGAAAACTAAGAAGACATAAAACAAACACACTGAACTGTTAAAAGTCCAATATTTGCATCAGAAAGATCGAAAACAAAACATTAAAATGACTTCAAATCTGCATCGCTGTACAAAAAGCCCGGCTTAGAAATAAAAACATTTCCTATTAAAATGAACTGAAGCAGGTTTTATATCTGTTGCTATGGGCAACCGACCAAAACAAACCAATTTCATAGGAATAAAGGAAGTTAAAAAAAACAAAAAAAAAAACCAGAACATGGCGGATAAAACTGTAAACACTCACCATGTGACACGTAGGGAGGTGTTGGGGGGCCCGAGGGGGCCGTGCGGACACTAACGACAGCAGGAAGAGCAGCTGCAAGGCGGCCATGGCGCTGCAGAATGGTCCAGACCCGACAGATCACGCAGTCCTGAAAGCAGATCGTAGGTGTTACGAGTCAAATAAAAAATAAAAAAGGGAAGGAAGTGTGACACGCTGACCTTTGAATGGATCTAGTTCTACCCTCAAACACATAAAAGGGTTTTTTTTTTCTTTTTTCCCCCTCTCATAGCCTCTGGCACAGACTAAGCATGATTCAGCAAATCAAGCTTTTCTCTGGAAGTTATCGTTTTGAAATTAAAAAAAGTTGGTATTGTTTGACGTCACACTGAAGTGAGTCAATATTTTTTTTTATCTCAATTGTTTCCTGCTAGGTCGGTTCTGAGCAGAAAAACAAAAGCGCTGCGTCGCTCTGAGACCAGACAGAACCTTTAGTGATGAAGTCGTGGTAAGTACCCACGAGATGAGAAACGTGGAAACTTCGCAGAATCTAAAACGTTTTCAGGGGTAATTTAAGAACAAAAAGCTTGTCAGATGTGATTAGTAACAGCTGACGGATGAGAGAAAGAGGCAAACTAAAAAAAAATGTATTTAAAATTGGAAGCAGGATTTCCCTCGCAGAGAAACCGCGTGTCTGAAAAACACACGGGAAACATGTGCTTTTCACACGGGAGACAAATGATCTTCAGACATTTTCCACATCTGTCTGGTTTCTTTTTCTGCTCAGGGTCTTTCGGACTCAAACAGATTTATTTTGATCATTTGGTTTGAAACAGAAACGTTTGTTTGTTGTCTGATCACTTCTAGGTTTTAATTAAATAAGAAAAGTCCTTTAAAAGAATGCGTGTCACTGCCGCTGAGTTTCAGAATAAAAGCATCTGATGATGAAGTTTAGGCTGTTACATTTTAAATTCAGTATTATAAAAATTGGATAAATTTAATCATGTTTAGTTGGCTGTGATGGCCATCTTGAATGAACAGTTAGACGTCCTTAAATCCATCCAACCGTTCATGAGATATTTTGCTGACAGACAAAACTGACTCCAAAAGTTCATGACAAGGTTTTAAATACAAATGTGGGGCCAGAACAGATTCTCAACACGTTTATTTTAGAATTTTATGATTTTTTATTATGTTCTGTTACTATTTTATACTTTTTAACCTCTGTGATGAAAAAATGTTGAAAAAAAGCTTAAAAGAAAAAACTCAAATTGTGCTGAAGATACTTGTGATTTAAAAAAAACTAACAAGAAACTACTTTTATTCTGAAAGAAGTCATATTACCTGTTTCTGAATGTCACTAAAATTACCTGTAGATTTTTTTTTGGATTTTCTGACACCTTTTCAGTTTTACACGTTTACACAGTTTTTACAACTCATATTAAATTTTTTTATTGTTAAACGAGATAACAGTTGCTTAAACCGCGGATAAGTTTGCAGAAAGTATTTTGATCTGACAAGATAAAAAGCGAAGAGTCATGATTTTGTTTTCCTTCTAAACTTTTGTTTTTATAAAACATCTGGATTTCTTTTTAGCTCCCACTTAAAAAAAAAGATTTAAAAAATGGCTCTGCTGCCTCCTCGCCTAGAAAAGCCTTTAGATTTACCTGGGAGGATGGCTAATCTTCCTCACAGCGCAGATCTGACATCCTCAGCGTGTCGGACCGATAGAGAAGTTCTCTGCCTGAGTCCAACATCCTGTCAGAACATCCTTCATCGCCTGGCCTCTTCCTCCTCCCACCGCTCAGCTCAGCTCACGGGGGAAGCGCCAAATAAAAGACGGGGAAGACGGGTTTTTATGCTCCAGTCCGAGGAGGAAAAACTCCTCCCCCTCTTAATATATA
>JAVKLF010000028.1:2011103-2024793 GCA_034783495.1 Millerichthys robustus
CTTCACTTATTATGCATAACTTATAACAAAATTTCACATTCTTGTTGTTTTCACAGGGAAACACAGAGTTTTGCAACTTCAGAAAAGATCTGATGCCAAAGTCGAGTATGTTTATGTTTTATACTTTTTTTTTTTGGTAGCAAATACAATATTGATTCTTAACCACAAAACCAAACGTTAGCTCGAAGCTAGCTGACTAGAAATGTTGTTTTTTTCTATCCGGTCAGATAGTAATATGTAAAACTCACTCTAGAATTCTGAACATAAGCTTATTTTTTATTTAGAACATTGTTTTATAGTAGTTTGAATCTTATTTGTATATTTAGAATGTAAAACATGATATTTTCACACCTTACAGTTGAACGAAGTCAATAAAAGCTTTATGAGCAAAACATTTTCTAATAAAGAGGAACTGGTCGTCAAACAGGACAAGAGCACAAACAACAATGTTTTATTGCTTTTGCAACATTTCAGGAGCAACAAATATCAGGAGAGAAACCTGGATGGTACTACACCTCCCCTGCCTCCTCGGACGCAGTTTCTCACAGCAGGCAAGACTCTCAGTGAATTTTACTTATTATAACGTAAAAAAACCCTCTCATTCGCTCACACTTCTTCATTTATCTGTTATCACTGCTCATTTAAAACATTCACTCCTTCTACCAAGAAATGTGTTTAACTTCTTCTTTTAACAGCAAGAACAAATTGTGACAACAGATTTTCTAATCTTCAAGACTCTCAAAGAAAACCTCATAAAGTTTAACTCCCCGCTGCTTCTTTTCCTCTCAAACTATTGGGTCCCAAGTGTAAAATAAAATGTCGTTAACATACTTTGGTTATTTAGCTCACTTTCTGAGTGTAAAATCCTGGATTAAAAAGATTATGCTAACATTTTTTATTTAACTCACTGTTTTAACGTTTGCTCATTTTTACTAAAAATTACATTTAAAAGTTATATGTAAATATTAAATCCTAAATCTAAATGTGTACATTTAAATGTAAAAAATTTACTCTTAAACGATGCAGCTAAATAATATAGCTTACGTTTAAGAACTTTGAATGGAACACGGCCCTTTTGCCACTGATGTGTGGCTTTCGTTGTCATCATCCTGTGACAAAAGCTACTGGTTCTGACGATGGTTTTTAATTTTTTTATTCAAAATGTGTTCATTGAAAACAATATGGATGGAACCTGTGGTCCGGCAATTTGACGTGAACACCAGCTGCAACTGATAGTTTGATTTGTCGTAGGGAAGCATGAGCTGCGTAATCAGTTACTTTTGTCACAGGGTGATGTTGTCATAACAAATGTAGCACACCACTAGAAACAACTGCATTCTATTCTGAAATACAATTTTTTTTTTAATGTGTCCTGTCTGGCATTTATGCATTCAGTAAGATTAAACTGATAGCTTTCTCAACAGTGTTGCTGCACAACAGGAGGGCTTTGAAATGATTCTCCTGTTGCAGTCTTTATTATTTTGAGTTTGAGGTCACCGGACAGGGAAGGCTGAAATACTTCAATCTAAATTTGAACATTGCACCACAACATTTACTAACTTTTACATTTAGATTTACACATTTAAGATTTACTGTCTAAAGAAAACATTTAACATTTAAATTTAACAAAAAATGTACAAAATGTGAGAAGAATGAGCTAAATAACAATAAAATGTTAGCGCACTTTTTTTGATTTTACACTCAGAAAGTGAGCTAAATAATGAAAATATGTTAGTGACAGTTTTTACCATCTTATATTATTACTTGGCACCCCAAAGTGAACAACTATTGTTGGTCTTTGACCCAACTATTGAATTTATACATTTTACAGAAGACAGCATGCTTTTTTATTAAAAAAAAAAAGTTTCATCTCATATTTATGGTACCATGGAGTAGTTGTACAATAAACTGTAACAAACTTGAACCAAATCATAACTTTGATACTTTGTCACAAGAGATTGTCTCATTATGAGATTTGTTGTTTCAGATGTCCTAGAAGACCTGAGTGACGAACACGACTACGAGCACATTAGAGACAGTCAGGTGAGTCCGGACCAACAGCCTGATTACAGGAAGGAGGAAGGACAAACAAAGCTGATGTCTCCTCCTTCACTGCACAATCATTCAAATCCACAAAACAGCCTGAGTGTTACGTTGGGTCAAAGTTATGAAAACCTGGCTGAGGAACACGACTACGAGGAAAGCACGGACCAGCAGCCAGACTACGTGAGGGTGGAAGAAGAACCAATCATTTTTCCTCCTCCTCCTTTCTTGGACGACCCAAATATAAAACCTGGTGGTTCTTTGAGTCAAAGCTATGAAAACCTGGCTGAGGAACACGACTACGAGGAAAGCACGGACCAGCAGCCTGATTATGTGACGCCAGATAATGAGGCTGATGTTTTTCTTCCTCCTCCTCCTCCTCCTCCTCCTCCTTTCTCCAATGATTCCAATTTGAAATCTGGTGATTTATTGGGTCAAAGTGATGAAAACCTGGCTGGGGAGAATGATTATGAGGACAGTACAGACCTGCAGCCTGACTACGTCACAGTAGAGTCTGAGGAAGCAGAACCAGCATCTGGCAACACCTCCGAGGACTATGACGATATCGGGAGTGAAAATGAGGAGGATTACGACGACGTGGCCTAAGACAACAGGAGATAAGGACTTTTGTGACTTTTAACCTCGCTGAGCAGAAATTTTCATTGGCACAAAACAGTTTTGTTTGTTGTTTTTAATTGCAAAAATACAAACAGATCCATCAGAAACTGAAGCACGGTGTTAAGCCATACATAAAGAAAATAATCATCATCAGCAACGGTTTGTCAAAACAAAACATTTTTCTGTTACTTTACACCTTTAACTTTGGCTAACTTTGTTTTTAACATAATACTTTTATTAAATACAGTAAGACTGATCTTGAGGCTTAACATATTTATGTAATCAACTGATATTTTTTGTGTTTTTAAATGTCTTTCTGACATCACTGGGATATTGAACGTGCAGGGGTAAATCCACATGTAAATATAAATATTTACAAAAAACCACTAGGAAAAGCTGGTATTTTATTGCGACATTTAGTTGTCTTATTAGTCTAGCTCATCAAATCATTTTGTAAAGTTAGACGTAGGGTTTTATAATTCATTGTTGAGAATTGAAGCCAGAACCAGGTGTATGAGATTCGAGCCCCACCTTCCTCCCTACACCCAATCACAGTGTATGACCTTTAAACATGAAATAACCAATTACAGCTAGGTCTTTTAGGAACAGTTTAGACACGCTTAGTGTTGTATTCATGAGCCGAGTGATCAGTGGAAAGTTCAAGAAAAATGTTTCTGGTGGGTTTAGTCTTAAATAATTAGGACAATAGTTGGACATGAGCAGAAACTCTGAACGAATTTAACCAAAGAATTTTAAATCTGAGTTATAATTTCATTCAAACAAATGAACCCATTTATCATGCAGTTTAGTAAATGGGTTCATTTGTTTGAAACACCTTCCCCTGGAATCAAGAGGTTTTATTTTTATTAACCCCACAGTGAGTCATGTTGTTGAAGTTTGACTAAATATATTTTCTTCAGTTACTCAGTTTCAGTTTTCACATAAAGAAACCGGCCCACAGTGATGCTATAAATATTAACTATGATCGCAGGTCACATGTGAGCCACAGGTATCTCAAATTGGGTTCACTCTAAACGCAAGTCAGTTTTAGATGTACATCCAATGATAACTTTCTGAACATGTAAAAAAAAAAACTGTCAGATATTTGATAGTGAAAAGGAAAAAGTTGCATACAAGTTCAGTTTGGTGTTAAGACAAGAACATGAACCAACAATAGTCTGGGGGGCCCTCTGGTGGCTGCAGGGCCCTCAGGTGGATCCAGCTGACCAAGAGGGAACAAGTGAGTTATGTGATTAAACAATTATAACATAAAAAATATAAACATTCTGGTAAATAACCAAAATAGTCCTTTATCCAAAATAACCTTGCCCTCTAACAAACCACACAGCATTGTGTTAAGACATCAGCCATCTCTCACTTTAACAAAAAAATAAAATGTAACTGACTTTTTGCTATAAAAACTGCAAAATTTTAGATATTTAGTCACTGAAAGCTCTCAACAGGTCACTTCAAAATACATTTACCGGTACATGCGTACAGGTTTACATATGCATTCATACAGTATATATCCATATGTTAGAGGCTGTTCATTTAAGTAGTTTTCAAATGACATCATGACATTTATGTGAGTCTTTAAACCTCATAAAAGACATGTTCAGAGAGATGGACAGTCTCATGCTCACAACATTAGGTTCAGTTTAATAGGATTAACGCACATCAACCCCTGGGCAACAGATTCCTCATTAGATTAATATGAACATCATGGAGACGCAAGGAGGCGGTGAATGAAAAAGGGGGGCTCGGGGAGACTCTTTGTTCATGAGGGCAGCAGAATCCCACAACAACGTCCTGTTTGAATGCTAGATTTATTTTAACCCATACCAATTGTAGATTTGAGCGGGACGTACTATTTTTGCTTGTTTAGCTGTGTCTGTCTGTTAGCAAAATATCTCCTGAACCAATGATTGTAATGAAACTCTCATTAAGTAGGTTTTAGATGTACATTTGCAACTGATTAGTTTTTGGAGTCATTCCAATTTAAGTTTGCTGCCACCACCTATGAACACTAGCCAAGGCAAAAATGGTAACTCACTTTTAACTAACTGAGTCATTCACAACACATACTCTGAGTGTAACATCATATTTCCAAGGTCTGACCTCAACTTTGTCATTTCTTCACATAAAATGATTAATAGTTTAGTAGTGGGCATGGTTCTTCTAATTAACTGACAGCTAATAGCGGAATTCATTTTTTTGTTTAGCCTATTAGCTTTTTCACTAACTTTGATAATCGACCAATTAGTTTCCTCTAAATTAGGTTTCACCAGTTTCAAGTTCACTAGCAGCTAAATAACAAACTAACATCAACAGGTTTGTCAGTTTTACCAGTCTTCAGCTTGAAAGAGATGAATTGTGATGCAGACTGAGCCGGAGACTGAGAAATGTTGTGATTAGCTGTGTTAGCTTCCACTGTATTTATTTACATGTTTAACGGTTTTGCGTTTGCAAAGATACGTTTTGGTTAATTGATTATGAGCACGCACGTTAGCTAAGTTTTTGGTTAGTTCTATCAACAATTGTTATTAATTTTATTATTTATTTATTGTTATTTGTTTGTTTATTTACCTTTGAGAAGAAAAACAAATTTTATTTTGAAAGTGTCGCGGACCGGAAGTGTAACGTTCGTCAGCGTCACTTCGACGCTGAGTGCGGGCAGTCTGATCTCGGCAGCACATTCCAATGTGATCGAGATGTAACGGCGGTGCGGAGCGGACCGAATTCGTGCTTTCAGCCCAGTGTTCAGGCGCACTTTACGCGGATAAAATGTCCACCTCGAAGGAGGCGAATACCTGCCCTGATGGCTACCGGGCTTTGAGTACTGCTGAGCTGCGAGAGCTTTTACAAAACGACGACAAAATGGACAAAATCATCCGACTCAATGAGAAGGTAGGTGTCTTCTTGTTCTCCTCCTCCTGTCAGCCGCTCAACCAAAAAGTGCCGTGAGGAATTAGCGCTAAATCTGTCCTCTAAATCTTCTTCCCCCGGTAAAGACAGTTAACAGGCTTTAGCTTTTTAATTTGAACGTACATGTGTCTTTTTGTTGTTGTTTTTGGTACATCTTGGATTATTGGTCGTCTTCGTAGCGAGACGTTTCGATTTTCCCCGGCATTCAGAAATCCCATTTATAATAAAACTGAGGATCCAAATGAGGGTTAGACTAGGGGATCATCGATGTGTCTCACTCTTGATGAGCAGGAAGCATCAATCTCATGAGATTAATTAGTTCTAACTAATAACTAACGTTATACGAGATCTCGTGAGATCTGTTAGCGCTCAGAGTATGTGTTGGGGATGACTACTACCACACCAAAATTTAACTCCATATCTGTAAAATTAACTAAATTACAGAGGTGTTTTCTGAGATCAGTTGGCTGTGGCGTCATCTTGAATTGGATTGAATCCAAAGGTTAGTGAGTTGAAGAGCTACACCAAATGACTGCCTTTTTAAAAGTTACTTAAAACAAAAGTTTGCTGGAGCTTGAATAGGATTCGCTTCTAAAGTTAAATGGAAACGTACTGTATGTTTACGCTCACGCAACGATATGTTAAGTCTTTGTGGGAGTTTAATTAAAGTTTGTCCTTTGATTTATAAGATATTTTGCTAATGTTACAGACAAGCAAACACGGAGATGTGAGAAATAACAAATTCACATAATTAATTTTTCCAGATTGTTTTTATTACATTAATTAAGTTGGTAAATTAAAGTTGGATCATATTTATAGTTGCTCCTTTAGTTTTGCATCCAAATAAATAACAAAAATACAATAATCTACATATTTTACAAGAGAATGTTTCTCACCTTTACCTGCCTAAATGTAGCTGCTGCTTCCCTAACCCTAAACTTTTTTCCACGAGCTCCATTTCTGAGGTTTCCTCTGGACAATAAAAGCATTCAGCAGGCTGCGGGGCTGATAACAGCAGTGTGCAGTGAAACATAACCAGCGTGGGTTAGTCATCCTGCAGCTGTGTGACGCTGAAAGACTTAAGAAACTTGTCTTTATCTGGCTGCTGCTGCTGCTGATGGTGATGGCCGAAGACCGCCTGATTTACCGCCGAGTCCAGATGGGAACATTTATTTTTCCCTAAAACAATCTTTTGAGTTATTTCTTAAAAAAAAATTGGGGTGGGACTCTTTAGACGCCTCAGGATCCTGAGGGCTGTGTTGTGATTATAGACTGATTATTGATCGATCCGTGATCACAAACCAAATCCTAAGCAAAGAATCTGTCAGAAGAAATAACATATTGTTTCCTGCACTGCAGCTTATAACAGTTTTCATTCAAACAGGATTTTGGGAATTAAAGCCATAAAAGCTGTGAAATACATTTTCAAAGTGTTTTTTATTACTAATACTACTACAGCAGTTGTTTTTTGTAATGCTGACTGATAAAAACCTGGTGTCGTAATAAAGCTGTTAAAGTGATTTTATTCATCAGCCTTATCTGTTTCTTGGTGTTATGCAAAGGTTTTCTGTTGACAAACAATATAATCTGTCATTGTTGTCGATGGGTCTGTCACGTTTGGGGTTGTAGGCGAGGTTACAGTCCAAACCGTGACACCCTAGTTTTTTCAAAAGCTTGCGTTTTGTCTCTCCACGGTAAAGTGCAAAGATGGCGTTTCAAGATAATTTCACCCCGTAACCCAGTTTCATAAAATACTGTTTCAGTTTAAAACCAAACCAAAAAAAAAATGTTTTGGTGTTGATGGAGCCTAAAACCATAACCCGGGAGAAAGATTTGATCTTAGAAATGTGGTGCATTCGAATCATGGAGCTTCAGTGGTTGAATCACTAGGGGAAGGTCCCATGAATGTGACTCAGAGCTCCAGAGACATCGGAGCTTGGGGCCGTTTCAGTCAGCATTAACTCAAAGCTGCCAGTCATCCGTCGTTATTAAATGTCGCAGAAGCTGCATGGATCCGATCAGCCTACACATCAGAACACGAGCCGGATGAAGTTGTGTTTCTGCCCGGATTTTTTCACGCGCCTCTTGCCTCGCGTCTCTCATTTCCTCATTACCTGTGGCAGCAGAACACTTCATTAGCTGAGCGTTAATTATGAACATTATGCAAGCCTCTATGAGAAATCACAGAGAGTGAGTCAGAACCACGATTGCTGCTGTAAAAACTCATTACTGATCCACCCAGCATCATTCCACTCAGTCAGCTTTGGGTGTTTTAAAGGTCTCCATGTCTATTTTGTAATTTTAATTTATTTTTTTTATTCCCTAAGGCATTGGTTCCCAATCCAGGGGCCCAGCGAGTACACTTCTATTTTTATACTACTGTTTTGATAATACACTGTGTGTCTCTGTGTTAGCAAAATATCTCATGAACCAATAAACTGATTTTTAATTAAACTTGATTGGATGTACATTTACAACTGGTTTGATTTTGGAGTCAGTATGTTTCAAGATGACCCACTCCGAAAATATGAAAGAAATGACAAGCATGACATATCTCTTTTATACTGTTTCTAAATAAAGTAAACAACAGAGGCCACACTGGTTCTAACACTGGTACCTGATCCTCAGAGCCTGGTGGACACTGGGTTATACGACAAATTCTCTTTCGCTGAGGAGATTCTTAGGCTGACAGTTTTCTCAGACTGATTGTTTAATTAACAGTTTCAGACTCCACAAGGCTAGTTAGGCCAGAGACTCGTTCAGGATGAAAGACAAATTACTTTTCTCTGCATTTTATGCACCCAGACAAGTTTTTCTACTGTAAACCAAAACAGCAGAGCTGCACCTCTCCTAACTATAAAGTGCATTAAATATCCTGTCTTGCTTCATAACCACAAATTACTGAAAAACTCTGAACAAATCATCAAAAAATGTAAAGATTTGAATTTGATCACAACATAGCTCATTAGAGAAAAACATTTGTATTAAAGTATTTTAGTATTTAGAGCTACCGTGAACACAATGATGAATAAGAATGGTCAGAATCAGAAAAAGAAAATGGATCCCAATGGAAAACTAAGATATTCAGCTCTGACACAATCTGTATCATCTTCATGCTTTTAAGAAGGATGGTTGATCTGTAAATAATTTTTTTGTTTAATTTCTTCTCTAATTCTTCTTCTTTATTTAATTATTTTTTTTTCTTCTAAAGGCACAAACCTACTGGGGACATTTTGTGCAAATTCCTCCAAACAGGACTCATCCATAGTTTTAACGACCCGTAAAAATGTGAGACAGATGCAGCACACCGCAGCAGACGCTGAAACGGCCTTTAGGCATAAAAGTGACTGACTCAAAGAAAGGTGGTTGAGCAAGAAAAGTATCCGTCTGAGCTGTCTGGCAGGAATGTGGGACCGATGGAACAGTAGATTCAGATTTTTACTTTGTTACACTCACGACGTGATCTTGTCTCTGAAACCATTTCCACGCAGCCCTGCAGCAGGACCTCGGTGAAAGGCATTCGTTTTAATTATTTATGGGTTTTTTTATGGTCTAGCGACAATGTGACATTCTGCACCCCTCCCCCAGAAAACCCAATATTTGAATCCCCCCCCCCCGGCAGTGTTATAGCTGTATTTATCTCTGTGTTTAAAAAATAATCACATTTCCACTTTGTTTTAATTCTTCCTGTTTCTGAAATTAAATTCTTGTATCTCCAGCAGCTACAGACAGGTGTAAGATTGTTTGTGGCTTTATTGATGCTGAATTTAACAGAGACTTCAACATGGCTTCATGTTGGTGTCTTTGTTCTATTTGCGGGAGCAGAAAACTGTAACATGCAGCTTGTAGACTTTCCGAAGAGGCTGGGCCCCGGCATAAATACAATTCTACATAAACAGGATGTTTAGTTTGTCTCACACCTTTACTACTTCTTTTTTTTTGTACATCCTTGACTTCTCGTCTCTCATCACACGTTCAGAAGCAGAGTTGGCCAGAAAAACCATTAAAGAAATTGAGACGTTAACATGTTCCACAGCTTTAGTTCAGCATTTTATTAGCATTAACAGGATTTGTGACAACCTTAGTACTGGCTTTTAATTTAGTTGACAACTTTCCAGGTTGTTTCCTGATTTGACCCTTGAAAGTAGCAGCAACTTTTGCGTTTTCCATCTGTAGTTTTCCAGTTATATTGAAATTCTGAAACGTGGGTACGCACTCTGTGTAAACAAAACACATTTATCTGCATCTTTTACTCAACAAATCTGAGCATAAAGATAAACCAAGACATCAAAATTGACAAATATCCTCATCTCCAGTTTCAGGAACTTCAAGTGGACAGGGACATGCAGCTGACCGTCAACCGGAGCCTGGCCGAGGAGAGCCTGGCTCGACGACCCCGCCTCAACAACGGCAAACTGCAGCTGGCAGAGAAATACAAAGAACTGTCCAACCTTCTAACCACATGCTGGGAAAAACAAAGTCAGATGGGTAAGTCCACCTCGCTGCTCAGCAGACAGAAGACCAGGAGGGGTGGATGTTTCAGGTCACTGAGATGCCAGTGGACTCTGAAGAGTTCTGTTATCAGCTGAAGGCCTTGGTTTACATTCCAAGGCCAGATCCAGAAACAAACGCTTATTACAACCCAATTTTTTTTTTAAAGTTGTAATATGAACAAAATCTCTTGTATTTTATTCACAATGGAACATAATATTGAGTATTTAAACTAAGATACTGTTCCATCATTTGGTGAAAATAAAAATAGAAATTAGAGTTTTAGGGCCCAAAAATTCTAAATTACCTTTTTATTTTTATTCTTATATCTTCCAAAAATGTCAGAACTTTTTAGTTTCAAAATTTGATATGTTCGCTGTGGTAAATGAAGAGATGAGGGCTTTAAAGATCTGTCGCACTGTGTTTTTATTCACACTTTATACTTTGTCCTTACTTCAGCGTTGAGTTTGTAAGTAAATTTAACTGGCTGTTCTTCGTCTCTCAGACCTCAGAGGGTTAAAATGATTCAGTGAAAACAATCAAAGCTGTCACTCAAAGACAAGGTTGCATCCTAACCACTTAGGGTTCAAACTAATTACACATCCCACAGTGGCTCCTCGTTGTCTTCCCGTCTAATTGCAGATAGAGGCTCAGCCAGTATTCCTCTAGTTCGAGGCATCGAAAGCAAAACTGCATTTAAATCCCATTTGACTTGGTTTTGGAGAACGGGGGAAGTTTCACATCAGAGTACAGAAGAGCTTCTGAGCGTCAGAAAGACAAGCCTTCATTTGCTCAGCAAACGCCTCAGCATGACTCGGGTTTGGTCATGGGAACAAAACGGAGCATATCAAATGCCAGCAGGAAGCTTGCAGCAGTTGTCAAGGAATTTGTGGGCTAAAGGGGGGCTCGCCTTTGTTTAGTGAAGTCATGCTTTTGACTGAGCAGCTAGCTATAAGGCAGCAGAGGATGTCTTCTAATCCTTGGTACTAAATTTAAGACCTAATGTTTAAGTTTCTTATATTCTTGCACTACAAGACAAATCAAGAACAGGTGCTACAGTAAATTTAGCTTTTTTTTAAACTTTTGTTCAGACATACAAATGAAAAGGCCTTGCCAGATTTTTTTCTGCCTCAGCTGCAGGCCAATGATGGAAGTTGGGTGGAATGTTAAACTTCCTGTCAGTGTGAGCGCAGATGCTATCCCACCTCCCCAGCAGAGCAGGATGGGCGGGGGTCTGTCCTTCCTGTGCAAAACATCTGATTCTTATTTGGCGCAGCGAGACGGGGCTGAAAGGATGAATGAGTTGAGTTTTTGTGACACAGATAATCGCAGCACACAGTCTGAGAGTGGATGATGACAGAGAGAGAGTTCTTGTTTGACACATCCTGCTGTTTTGTTGGAGGGATCTGTGACCAGGAAAAGCTGGCTGAGTGAGAGGTGTTCCCTAGGTGGAGGAGAAACCTTGAGCTCTTCTGCCTCGGACAGTTTTTATAACCGATACTACTGGTGTCTGTTTCCCTTGTGCTTTTTTTCTTCACAAAACTTTTATTTTAGTTCAGTGAACTCATTGAAGAGTTACAGTTGAAAATATTTTACAGCAGCATAAACATTGAGTAACTTTTAGATTGGTTTGGTGACAAAACGTCACCAAACGTCTCCGAAGTCTGTTTTTAACACTATGACCTGTTTTTATTTGAAGGTGAATAAATTCTTGCTGATGTTCCAACAGGCTGGAGCAGGTATGCCGAGGTCTGGTTTCCTCGTTTTAACGGCTCACACGGTGACAACTTCAGATCGTTGGGCTTATTTTTGGCACACCTGCTATTTTAAACATCAACACTCGGATATGTTGTCAGCAGTAAAGAATCAAAGCTCACTGGTTCAAACTTTGAGTGGAAATGTTTTTTTTTAAATTAAAAATAGCACTTTGATGACAGCTGCTTTAATACTATATTTGAAGATAATTATGTCCTTGTACAGAAATAAGTTAAAAACGTGAAACTCTTCCTCTTCATCAGAGTTTGAGTTGAGTCTCATTAAACTGGACAGATTAACTCGTCAGCAGGTTTTTCTGTTACCTGAGACACTTCTGGTGTTTTATAAACAAATTATTTCGACCACATCCAGAAAACCTTTTTTTCCTCCTGCGACTGCTAAAGGTTTTAAATTACACTCAGAAATGCAAAATTTGAATTCAATCCTGCTTGTGTCTGTGGGAAGAAACAAAATCTGTTTTCTTCTTTTTTTATTTATCTATCTGTGATCAGCTGTAGAAAAGTCTGTGTTACTCATGTCAGCCTAAAAACGGAACCTTCCTGCTGTGTCTTGTTTATGGGGTGATTTATTATTTAATGTCTGGCTCTGAACTTGTTGCTATCAAATCAAATATAAGTGACTGAGACTTTGAACAAAAGGACTTTTGTTCTCCAGCTCTGAAATCCTGGCTCTTTTTTTTCCGGGACTTTCCATCTTCATATTTGAATAAAAAGGATTACGCCCTTTGACTCGAAATCACCAAGGAACTTTAAAAGATCAGATTTTTTTTCCTCCTGGTGGTGAGAAAGGCTGTTTTACTCTTTGTCTCAGCAATACATATTTTATTAACACCGAGTGGTAGAAGTGGTGTCGCAGGAAACGGTGAGTGAGTAAAGATGCTGAATGTGTTACTGACAGTTGGCAACACTTCAGTTAAACTGGAGACCATCTGTGAGTCCGTCTAAAACGACTAAGATGCAAAGTTTGCTGAAAGCACTTCCAGCCTATTGTTTGCAGGGATTAAAGCTTTGTTGTCTGACTTTAAAGCCAAACAGCTGCAGTATTTGTGTGGAAATTTCTTTGATATTAAACCAAGGAAGGAAACATGACAGGTTAAAGATTTCACCTCACGGAAACTTTTGTTGGCTTTTATTTCAACCTCCGGTTTAGTAAATTTACATATTTTATTCTGCATCGTGTAATCTTTGTCAGATAAAGCTAAAGTTGGTCTTAGGAACAACAATAAGCTGCTGTTTGACCTGATGTGGTCGAAGAGTGTGACAGTTACCAACAGTTGTTTGGTAATACTGTTGCATTTCAAGCTGGTTCTGTCCGGTCCAACCCTAACACTTTAGGTTGTATAAGAAGTTTATCTTCTGTACAAACACGCACATTGTTTAAGCTACTGAAAAGGGAATCTACTGTAGAGAAAAGCCTCAGTATGGATTCATTAAAGAGTTTTTTGTTTGCAGAGAAATGAGTTCTTCCAGCTGCAAACCTCCAACATTAACCTTTTTACAAGTAAATAGTGCGGCTTAAAGTGCTGAGAAAACAACCCTCAGTAAATACAGACGCACAAAGCAAAGTATATTTAAGATTTTTGATTTGAAATCCTCCATTTTATAAGCGTCAGACCGTCTGGAACTGGGCTGAGATGTGAACTTGTTGGTGTTTCGTCAGAAGCTGCGAAGCTGTTGTCACACGTTTTGTTGGGTGTTGTTTCAGAACGGAGCTGCAGGGCTATAATTCACCGCTGACATGTTTGCTGATTTTCAAGCCTCAGGTATATCCACGTCCTTCAAGGCCCCGCTTGGAACCAGCGTGACCTTCTTTTTCATGTGTAAACAGCAGCGTTTTG
>JAVKLF010000028.1:2049887-2061081 GCA_034783495.1 Millerichthys robustus
TTCTCCAGACCTGCGGAGCGTCAAACACGTCGGTGTTAAACTAACAACTCACTTCATTGTTTTCTTGATTTTTTTTTTAAACATCTGCGTGCTATTTTAGCTGTTCACATATAAAATGTTCAGCTCATTCGGGCGCTTTGATTTTTGGATTTGGAACCTTTTATGCGTTTCATAAAATTTATATTTAATTACAAAGATAAACTACACTGAGATCTTTAAAATACCTTCAAAAACGTGTTTTTCTTTGGTAAAACCTGCTCTTTTTGTCTTCTTTCACTATGTTTAGGTTTTAGACACTGTTTGGCTACTTTTAGCCTTTAGCTACAGTTCTGCCACTTTAATCTTTGTCACTTTTAGTTACTATTCTGCTTTTACCTTTACTTCTTTCAGATTTATCAGCCGTTTCAGCTTCTTGTGTAACTTCAGCAGTCATTCAAACAAACTCCTGTCAGGACGTGACTGATCTCAGTACATCTTGATTGTTTTATAAATTAAACAGAATGTTTTGCTGTTAAATCAGCGAGGAGCTAAACAAACTCTTTGTTGCTGCTCAGTGACCCACCAGCTGCTACATGAGGTGCTTTCACATGCTCATGTTTTGTTTGCCCTCACCGTACGAAGCGAGCGCCACGTCATCCGTGTTTATCCAGGGAAATTTCTCCTTCACTTGTGTCGGAGACAGGAGAGAAACTTGGGCCCCGGCGAGCCTGGGACGAGACAGAAGTCTGGATCAGTTCAGCTCCAGTGGCGTAAAACATTTCTAACGATGGAGCTGGCTTCCTCTGAGTAAAAAGTGAGCGACACCTTTGGGTGTTGTAGTTCTCCTCCATGATGTGGGCCACATCCTCGCTGGCTAAGAACAGGTATCCTGACTGGTTGAACTGCAGATCCACGGGGTCTTCGTTCAACACGTCGAGATGATACTGACGGAACACGGAGAAAAGATTTTCAGAAATCCAAAAGTGGGCAATCCAACAATGTCAGTAACCACAGCTCATGCAGTCGCATCTCTGTCGAACGATTTAAAGACTCGCCATTCATTCCAAGCCTGATCCAACAGTTTGGAGCGACCTACATTGATGTTCCGAAGGAAATCTGCGGAGGCCAGGGAGAGGTGGATGTTCTCAGGCAAGGAGAACTGCTGCCGGATCCCCCCTGCGGACAGAACTGTGGAGGCCTGGGAGTACTGGGGGTGGGGGTGGGGGGATTTCACAAGTAAAGGGAAAGGGGTTAGAAAATATGTTAGTTTAGTCATGTTGTGAAAAATTACATTTCCAGCTCAACCGAGCATCTTTCATCAGTGTGCATTTAATACTTTTGGGTTTTCTTTAAATGACCCATGTATTTTGGGTCTTTTTATCAATCGTTTTGCTTCTCCTGGTAGTTTTAAATGATATTTTGTGCTATTTACTGACCATTTCAAATGAAGCTCAGGAGGCTCCGAACATGTTACCAGTAATTAGGTTCTGTCTCCATCGTCTACCGCTTACCCACAGTCAGGTTGCAGAGGGAGCAGGTCCAGAAAAAAAATCCAGACATCCATCTCCCCGAGGCGTTCCCAGGCCAGAGAGGACACACAATACCTCCAGCGTGTTCTGGCCTTTTACCAGTGGGACGTACCCAGAAAGCCTTTAAAAAGAGGCGTCTTAATCAGATGCCTGAACCACCTGAACTCACTCTTGATTTGAAGGTGCAGCAGCTCAATTCTGTGACCCCCGTAGGATGACAGTCATGATCTACACCTCATAACCACAGGTGAGGGTTAGAACGTAGACAGACCAGTGCATCGAGAGCTTCGCCTTTCCATTACGATAAACTCTTTCTTCACCACAACCGACCGAAGCAACGCCCTCATTACTGAGGATGAAGCTCCGATTCGTCGAGCTATCTCCCACCCTTGAATCTGAGGTAAGACAACCGGTAGGAGCCTGTCCAACACTCTGGAATATCTGTCTCTTGCTGAGGTTCTATCTAAGACAAACGGACGGGTCACTCACTGTTGGGTCCCTCTCCACAACGAGGACCCGCATTGATCTGGAAATCTTCCCCCTCTGCTTCAACCAGTAAGCAATGGACCAGCCCACAACACCTCCTCCAACGATCACAATGTCCGACCCTTCAGGTGGAAGGTTCGGGTTAATCTCAAAAGGGCTCCAGTTGCTCCCTGGCATAGCCTCCGAGGCCTTCTTCCTCATCGCTGCCAGCTGGGCCTCAAAGTCTAAAAAGACACCCAAAAAAGCACCAAAATGGGAATTGAATCAGTGTGTTAACAAACAAAAACCTTGCACAATGTTTGAGCTCATAACTTTTTGTTGGAGATCAGACTCAGCTACAATCACATCAAGTTTCGCCGCAATACCTAAAATAAAATAAAATTGGCTGAATTATTTCTATGTTTATATTTTCCAAGGTCAGTTGCCTATTACGGAAATCTTGAATTGAGTTGGCTCCAAACGTTAATTGAGTTGTAGATGTACATTTAATGATTGTATCCTGAAAGTTGTATTAAATTCCATCCAGTGGTTCATGAGATATTTTGCAAAACAAAAGAAGCACAGACACGGGCAAAAACACGATAACCCGCTTTCACCTTTTGGCGAAACAGGAAGTTTAAATGCATGCCCAATGATAAATGTTTGATTTCTGTTTTACCTTTAAAAAAGTCATTTCGGAGGGGTCCACCTGTGCTCAATGTTTGACCGAGGACGAAAGGACCACACCGGCCTGTGTGCCGCCGGGTCACCGGATTCTGGGAGAATAATCGCCCCGTCCGCAACTTTACGTACAGCCGCCGCCACACAGACATCTCTCTGCTGGGAGCTAACTTTGCTAATCAGTTAGCATCAGGGGAGCTATCTTTGCTAGTCAGTTAGCATTAGAGGACCTAATCGTGATGGGTCTTATATAAATCTAGCGTACCGTACTCATGTTTCACATGAAATTGCATTCGGTCGACTTGTGACTGTGACAGCGAGCGAGGTGAGCAACAAGCTGGAAAAATAAGAAAGCACATCCGGTTTTACTTTAGCGACTTTCAAAATAAGAGTTAAATAAGAAAAAGAGAAAAAATTGAATAAGTCCTCTGGACGGGGTTTTCGTGGTCAAAACGTTTCGTCAAGGATAAGAACATCTTCATCCCTGAAAGAGTGACCGCTGGCCTGTAGATGAGAGTAAACTGCAGAGTCCTGGCCCCTTACTGTTACAGCATGTTAAAACATATGAGTAACAATTCTCTACAATCAATTTTAAATTTGTTTAATTTTATATGGGAAGCTGGAGAAATTCCATTATCATGGAAGAATTCTTTTATAATTCCTATATTGAAGCCAGGAAAAAATTAGTCAAATCCTTCAAATTACAGACCTATAGCTCTAACTTCACAATTAGGGAAAACAATGGAGAGAATGGTAACTGAAAGATTATATTATTATTTAGAATTTAACCATCTTTTGTCACCACACCAAAGTGGATTTAGGAAAGGGAGAAATATAATGGACTCAGTTTTATGTCTTGAATCAGAAATTAGGAAAGCTCAAGCAAACAAGGAATCATTTCTAGCAGTCATTTTTGATTTAGAAAAAGCATATGATACTCTCTGGAAAGAAGGATTACTAATAAAACTTGAAAGTCTTGGAGTGAAAGGGCAACAGTATAATTGGATAAATAACTTTCTTTTTGAAAGAACAATAGAAGTAAGAGTAGGAAAAGAATACTCATTAAAATATAAAGTGGAGAAATCTTATACTGTAAAACTGTTTAAAAATAAGTAAAACATTTCCAAATGAATATTTTATATCATTTTGCGATTTTTGTATGCTTTTCTGTCCCCACTTTTACGTAAAGAAATCATGCAACGTTTTGTAAAAAAAAAAAAAAAAAAGTTTTATTTTGAAAACTCCAAAAAAGAAAATAAACGTGTGCGTTTGACGTTCTTAAGATCCGGGGCAGTTGCTGGTCACGTGACCAGGACGAACCAATTGAAAAGCGGAGCAGACAAGCGATAAGTTTTCGCTCTAAAAACCAACATGTTTTCATGTTTTTCAATCATTACAATCGTTCGCTTTATTTTGGCAGACAATTTAACCTTTAGTTTTGTATTTAAATATACTTTTTAGTTACTAAAATAATATTAGTCATATAAAACATGTCACAAATGTTCTTTGGACACTTGTAAAAAACTACATATCACAAAGATTATATTTCATAAAGGGGCGCTATCAATTAAACAATGAAATAATCAACGGAATGATGCGGTTGTGCAGTTCTACTACTACTACTACTATTAGTATTGCGACTATCACTATTCTACTACTACTACTGATAATAATAGCAACTGTACTGTTACTACTGCTACTTACTACAACTATTGTTACTACTACTGTTACTTCTGATACTACTGCTATTACTACTAATACTTCTACTACTGCTACTACTACTGTTTCTAATACTGCTAATAATATAAAAAGAATACTTCTTCGAGTGCTACAACCACTACTACTACTGTTGCTACCACTGCAACTACTATTACTAACACTAATAATTCCTTTCTTTTTCTTTAATATACTTTTGTTGGTTGGGTAAGTTCGACTTTTATAAAGTTGACGTGTAAGATGTCACTTTACTCGTTGCCTGTCATTTTTACTTTGAAGGATCGGCACGGAAGTAACTATTACGGGTTTTATTTTCTATCAATAGCCGGAAGTGGGTAGTGTTACGTCACGGTGATTGACGATTGTGGGTTTTTTTCTGTTCCCTGGGGCCACAGTGTTTTCAAAGCGACTCAACTTACAACTTGCTCGACTCGCTATGATCGCTTGACTCGGACGGAAACATCATCCTTCAGTCCTCGTTTGTTCAAAGCCGTTTGGACGAACATTTCGAGATAAACTTTAGACTTCTGTTTGTAAAGTTTATGTCAAGAAACGAGGATGCAGCCCCCGCCGAGAAAGGTGAGTTTTCCTTTTTTTCCCCCACAGTTGTAGCCGCTGAAGCTAACTTCGACGGACTGCTGCATATTTAATGGTTGTTACGCTTTGTTGCTGCTCGTCGGGTTTGAACGAAAAACGTACACTTTTAAGCTGCAATTACGACTTTCCTTGTTGTGTTTCAGACTGAAATGTGTCTTTGTTTATTTTATTTGTTTAGGAGGGGGGAGGAGTTCTTATAAAATAATGTGCTACAGATTTTTTTCCCCCGTGCATTTTGAGCCCCGTAAAAAAGGCTCTCATACCGAAAAACGGTCCAGCTCAAGACGCTGAAATGATCTTAGGAATAAATTTACATATTTCAAAACACTGTTAAAGCTGTGCACAAGTTAGGTTAAAGTAAAAGATTTCAATTAGTCCGATGGGTAGTTAATTAAAAGTGTCAATCTATGAAATACGTTAAACGGTAACACTGTAGAATTGTTTATTTAATTATGTTTAACCAGATTGGGGTTTTTCTTTGGTAGAAAAATATGCGTGCTGAAAGAAACACAAAAATACCCCACGGAGCCTTTTATGTGCAGTATTTAACGTTTTATTATAAAAGAAAGTTCTCTAGAAAGGGCCAGATAAACCGTTCCTCAAAATCACCCGTCCCTGTGCAAAAAATGATGGAAAAAGGATCATGTTTCTGTACTAATATACTCTATATATGTCCCAATTTTAATGAAAATCTCTGTTCACCGTCAGCATATAAATTTGAGCTGTCTGTAAGTATACTAAAAACAACTTCTGTGGACTCCATAGATTAAAATAATTACTAATCTTAGAAAGTTCCTGTATAGGAACGTACTAATCAAACATAAAAACCTTACTTTTTATCAAACGGTGCTGTTTGAGATCACGCCAAAAGTTCCCCAGATAACCAGGTTTGAAATGTGGGTAGGCACTCAATGTAAACAAAGCACTTTTATCCCCATATTTTACTCAACATATCTGAAGTACCTTTGTGTTAAAATAGTCAAACTTCTCCATCTCATTCGGCTCATTCATGGATCCTACTGTTGTTTTCAGCCACTTCGGCTGTGTTTTGCAGGTAAACCAATGCAGACGGTCACAATCTTTGTTCTCAAATTTTAAATTTACGGACACATCAGTATGAAGGAAAATGTGCAGGTCTTGTTTCTTTATGTTTTTTTGTCCTATATTTCTTTGCAGCAAGTACCTTTCATCAAATATTTGTGATTATAATGAGTTACAGAGCCATTTTTCATTAAACGTTGTCCTGTTTGGTTTATATTTTGTCTCATGCTTTTCTATTTGGATTTTCTCTGCAGTATTTTTACATACAAATGTCTTTGAGTGCAAGTTATTATCCGTCGCTGTTGTTTCAGTAGTAAATATTTAACTTCAATAAGTTCCATAGGACAGCTGTTACAGTTACAGATAATTACACTTTATCGTTCTGATTGTAAATTTTATATCACTGCTGATCAGAGAAACTGACTCTTTTCTGCCGAGCACTGCTGATTATTAATAATAAAACTTTTCTGTCTTGTAAAAATCTAAAAGTTAATTTTTAGCTTTGATTTAGTGTCAGAATGACTTAAGAAAGCAAGAAAAATTCCCACATAAAATGTATGTAGGTTGTTTTTGTTAAATGTAGTAGTGACAAATTAGTTCTTTTTGGATGGTCAAGTTTGAGTTTATTGCTTGTTTTATTGTTTACCGCTCATATTAATATTTTAAAACCAACCTAAATCTGCTTGTGTCATTCATAATTTGGCCATTCATGACAGGTTAGAAAACACTGAAACCAATTTCTTAATGCTAAGCATATAATACTATTTACATGTTCTTGGTAAACAATAACTTAATGAAACTAAAATACCAGACTGCTCTAACACAAAACAAATAAAAAACAACATTGTTAATTGTTTGATTGTTAGGTTTCTACTGAAATTGATGTAGGTCTTGGAGACCGAACAGTTTCTATCAACAGAAGCAAAATGTCACATTCTTTTATCTAATAAAACATAATTGTCTAATCTTACCAATGTACAGTATTAGCTCATTCTTTCCACCAAAGAATGTTTTAATCACTGCTCGGAATAAGAATGTACTTCTTCCTTTTTGTCTAGCTGCAACAACTGAGGTCTGTTGTAGGTCTGAGTGTGTCAGAGCTTGTTTTTTACATTCAGTGTTTCGATGCTTTCTTCAGAGGGAAAGAGGAACGTTTGTAGGTTTTGCTTACCTGCTCCTTTTCCAAGGCAGCTTAGGTTTGTTGTGAAAAATAAGCTTTTAAAAAGTTGGAATGAGATTTGATTTCTTCTAAAAAAGCAATCAACTCCAAGAAGTGAGACTTTGTGGGACTTTTTCCTCCTTACCTTGATTTGTTTGTTCTTCAGGTAAGGCTCACCCAGGAGCTCAAACACACTCAAGCCGAACAGATGAGCCAGTTACAGATAAAACACCAGACAGAATGTGACCTGCTAGAAGACCTGAGGTAAGCGTACCGTGTCAAACAAATCTGAACTCTTCGAGTTCTGCTGCCATCTTGTTGACTATGAACCTGCACCAATCTTAGCTCTTTTTGTGTGTTGCAAGTGTGTTTTTGTCTGTATTTGCGAGTTATTCTTATCTTTTATTGCTTTCTTTTATTGTGTTGGGACCTGAGTGCATGTTTCTATCATGTGCAAAGGTGAATTGCATTTTACCACCTAACGTGATATTAGCATTTACGCTAAAGGTATTTTACGTCTTCTTCTTCAGTTCTCTGATAATTTGCATTTACATTACATTTTTGTCAAGATCTTCGTCGTCGTCCTCCACAGCCGGAGAATTCAACTTCATAATTTCTTCAAAAATGTTGCCATTATTGTCCCAGAAGTTTCACAACAAAATGAAAGTTGTAGGATTTTGGACACAAAGCCATCCGCTTCCACTGGCAGAAGCAACCCATCAAAATAAAAGCCTTAACACATGACCTTTTAGTGCAGTGAGTTGTGGTTTGTTCTCTAGATAACCTGTTGATTTAACGTGCCTCCTACATCACAGGACCTGCAGTGTAACCATTGAGCACGTGTTCATTGTGATGACAATGCTCAAGCAATATATACAATACATGCAGCTCAATTTTAGTGTAAAGATCTGTGTTCTAACATTAATAATATTTTTTTATCGTCCACCCTTTGCCATTTGGCAGCGGGCACTGAAGTGAGAAATTGTACATTCCACCAAAAAACACAGAAAAAAAGTAAAAATCAGTAGTTTTGTAATGATGTGTAGTAAACCGTTATTACAAATTACAGGTATCTGAAACTTAAATCTAAAAATTGAAGCATGTTTTATTTTTAAGTGTAGTAAGGAGGCCGTGTCAACACAGTTGGTGTACACAGACTTAATTCTGAATGCTATGTTGGCATTTTAACCAAAGGTTGATGTTGAGCTTTCTGCCTTTTAGTGTGGGGTTGAGTTGACAGCTTACTGGCTCCCCACTTCTTGTCTGTGGTTGGTGCCGAAGCTCTGCATCTCTTAACAGCTGGAAGTTAAGGTCAGAGAGCTGCCAGATGTTCTCACTGCCCTGAATTGTTCGCTGTGGGAGGCTCAACCCCACAATGTTCAGCTCCACTGATGCTTATGTCGCAAGGACCAGAAATGATTCAGCAAACTGGAAACTGCTAACATTCATCAGCAAAAGCTCTGCTCAGGAAAGTGACGGGAAGTGACGGTGGGGTCAGTTCTGTAGAAGAGAGGGAGCGTTAGAAATGTGGAGTAGAGGAAGAGGAGGAAGCTCCCAGGAAATGCAGCAGATTGTTTAGAGCCAGGGCGGTGCATGGCAGCCAAGTCTCGACATGTTTAATGACTTAATGATGGTTTTGCCACAAAAGTTTTTCCCATGGCGCTGACCTCGCTTCTTTTCTTAGCCTTCTACATGAGCCTCGCTCGAGTTGTCATTATCCTGTTTACACAAACAAACTCGAAACGATCAAGGGCCAGGATCAAACTCTGCTTTCATAGATCATAATTCTCAGCACATTTTATGATCTGTTCTTGTGTTTATGAAACCAGATGAGCCAGCCTCATGAGCCTGCTCATCTGGTGGAAACGTTTGGAAGGAAACGTCCGGATGAGTAAATCCAGGGAAAAATAATCCCAGAATAGGAAGTCAGGATGAAATAGTTTCTGTAAATCTGATGCAGTTCAGTGAAGAGCTTTTCATGACTGTATTATTAGAAACAAACAGATTGATCATCTGAGGAAGAATAAGGCAACAGAGAGATAACTGTAGTAATGGCAAAAGGAAAATAAAGTGTTAAAATAATAAGATAGTGCTGACTAAGTAGCAAAGAATGAAGTAAACATGTTTTTACAACAATACACAAATGATTGGTTAAATGGATAAAGGGGACTAGAAATGATTTCAAACCTAAATATTCACTCCTGTTGCTGCAATGTGTAACATTTTTTGTGATGATGAAGGAGATGGTTTTAGTTTTCAGATGGTCCCTGGTTGAAAAATACGTCTTATACTGTTGTGTAAATGAAAAAACTTAACTTTTCTATTCTTATATTTATATAATTGACAATAAAATCAGGTTTGATTTTAAGGTAATTACAATTCATAGGGCTGCTGAAGGATTATAAACAATTATTGATTCAATTTGATTATCTCGAAACAAACACTGATTTATATTATTATTATAATTTTTATTAAGTTTTGTTCGCATTTTGTTTTTGTTTTTTTTTGTCTGCAGGACTTTCAGTCAAAAGAGGGCAGCTGTAGAAAGAGACTACGCCCAGGTAAATAAATCTTAACTCTTGTGTCATTTTTCTCATGCACCACTCGTTAACATCACTGCTGCAGCGCCTTGTCATTTATGTCGTTAAAAATAACACTTTTTTATCCTCCGTCCTCCAAAGACACCATATGATGGAGGAAATAAGGATGTGGCCCTGAGGGGGGCGAGAGAAAAAAATGCTTGTGGTCAGATATCTCATAAATGTTAACCAACTTTAAAAAAAACAAAACCACAACAGAGAGATCACCAGAGATCTGGTTTCCTCCTCACTGTCATGTTGTTGCCCACAGCTTCCTGGAGACGTTATTCAAATAACTGAAAATGTTTTCGGTTCCGTTTGGGTCTGTTCTAGATTTGCAGCCCCATGAGGAATGTCCACCAGTACTGTGGAAATCGGGGGGGGCATTTTTGTAGTTTCACCTTTTTAGATGTTTGCTCAGTGACATCCAGTGTTCAGGAGGTTTAAAGTCTAAAGAATGAGACCCCAAAAAATAAATAGGATTAATTTGAGTAAATTTGGAGGAAATGCAAATTAGAACCAACAGAAGATTACTTTTCTGCATAATAATGCCTAATAATTGAATGACCGGTAATGTTCCATCAGTAGATGAAGCCTGGTTTAAGTTTTTGTCAGGCTTATCAACACTTCATTAATTAATAATAAAGGTCACTGATTTCTGATCTGTTTGTTGCTTTGGTTTCTATCTGTCCTCGTATGTGGGTACAAAATACACACAAAAAACATACTTTATGTCAAGAAAAGTTCAGTTGAACACAGACCTGTGAAGCACTTGTGAATAGAAACTTATAAAAGAAATACAGCTCTGTCCTTGTCACTGCTCCTGACTTTTTAATATATTATTCATGCTGCTACTTTGGGTCTATGTTACCTTGTTACCTTACATAAAAGATGCTAAATGCTATTTGCCAACTAGTTGTAGCCTTCTGAGATCCTGGTCTTGATTTCTTTATTCTGCAGTTTAGTCTTTCTTATTGTTGGTTTGATTTTTGGTTTGTATGTTATACAACTCAATTGTTAAATTATATTTTTTCCTTTTTATCTTAGCTTATTTAAAAACAGAGCTGATTCTGCTCGTGTTAAAATGTTTTATTATGTTTGAATTGGACCATGAAACTGTGCTGAGTTAAACTATGGTGTTGGTAAAAGACTGAATATTTTTTGTTTTTTAAGGGTTATTTGGGCAAAAAAAATGTCACTTTATGCTATTTTATCATGATTAGAGATAATCTTTCCAGATAATTTGATACTGAAAGGAAGAAGTGGGTTAAGAAAATGGAAGTATGGATGGATAATTTGATATTGAGACTAAAAATTATTTGGATTTCTCAAAACAATTAAATGTTTTGGTTGTGTTCTTCATTATGTCAAAGTATCCAGTCAAAGTTGAGCTGTCTGTTGGTTCAGGTAAACAACTGCTGCTAATGTTTATGTCAAAGTGGGTCAGA
>JAVKLF010000028.1:2108996-2135793 GCA_034783495.1 Millerichthys robustus
CACAACTCTAGCTCAGTATCTCTAGAAATGACTGAGAATACATAACTACAAGTGGAAAGGGGAAAAAAAAGGATTTTGCCAGACTTAACGAACCCGTCTCATGTTCAAACTTTGCCAAACTATATGGGAGGATTTTGGTGAAGTTTTCATACAGTAATTGTTGGATGTAGGAAAATTACATTAATGTTTGGAACCAAAACAATTCAAGAAGGCTGCCACTGCTAATCAACATTAACCTGCATGAAATGGCTATATTTCAGTGAATTTTACAGCTATTGAGCTAAAAGTTGGTGAGGTGGTAGCAATGAAAAGCTTGTTTTTTCCTTTTAAATTTACAAATAATAATCTTGACTCAGAGGTCACTGCAAAATTCTGTGTTTAAAGGGAGAAAAAAACTAAAACATTTTGGACAGATTTGACATCCTAAAAGAAAACAAAAACCCTCATGGATCCTCATGGTTCATATTCCCAGAAAGAGCCTCCATCAAATTATGTTTTGTGACTCCAACCCTCTTTTACAAAAGAATGTTCTGGAGTCGAGCCGACCCAAACGGTCCTCCCTTCCTCCCTGTACTTCCCTTCCTGGAAAGCTTCATCAGCAATCAAGCAAACGTATCTTGGCGTAGTTTCATGTTGCTTCTGTAAACCCTGCTCAGGTGTGTTTGTTTCAGATGTAAGCAGGATGGCAGGCGTGTCGGGGCGTGTCCGAGCGATGGTGTCCACCTTCTCCCAGTTGCTGACCGGCTTCCGTGCCATGCTGCTGCGACGTTTCGAACACCAGCGGTTGGTCTCGTGTCTGACGGCGCTGTACGGCTGCCGGTGGAGACGCTACGGGAGGAACGACGTTCGGCCGGGGAGCTGCTGCTGCGACAAGGTTCGAACAGCTGCAAACATCTGATTTCACCCACTGCTCCTTGTTTTCTGTGGAGGTTTAAAGCTTTCTGACTTTTTGCTTCCTTTGTGAGTAGAAAGCATTTTTTTTACATCCACAGTTGGAAGGCGCCTCCTTCGTTCTGCTGGTCGCAGCTTTCTGCCTGACGCTGGTGTTTGTTTACTTCTGGGGACAAGCAGAGAACGACTACAATGATTTTGACTGGTGGGTTTTCTCATGTGTGGTCAGGAATAAAGAGGTGGAGAAACAAGCCTGCTGATGAATCACAAGGTTCTAAATTTAGATCCAGATTTCTTCTTTTGTTGCAGAGTTTGGGGCTACATTTTAGCTGCTGTTCTGTATGGTTTGTGGCTTCAGTTTAGCTTATGACGCCAGGGTTTTAGGCTACATTTTAGCTACAAAATGTTTGGGGCTACATTTTATCATCTAGTCTGTAGGGTTTTTGTCTTCATATTGGCTTTGAGCTGTGGGATTTTTAGCTACATTTTAGCTTCTGTTCCACCAGGTTTTACTTTGGAAATGTGATTTCTGCAAAACTGCAATTGTTCAAAGACTTTTTTCCAAGCCAAGCTGAAGTTACTCTTAAACACAGCAGCTGCAAAAGTTTGACAAAAGGAAGTCTCTCTCTCTTTTTTTTTTTTGGCAGCATGAGTCTTATCTGAACAAAAGAAACATCAAATCTGTCATCTGATGATTCATTTTTAAGTAGTTTTTTGTGTTTCTGGCTGTAAAATCCTTGACTTGAACTTGTTCATGATTGTCAGTCGGAGATTTCAGCTGAAATGATTTATGATCATAAAAACATTGAACATCTGTTTGGAAACAAACTCCCTGTTAGTCTCAGTTGAGTTTAACTCAACATTTCCTATTTTCTCTTGAAGCATTTTTTTATTTGACACAGAATGAGAGCTCACTAACAACCTGTTGCCTCTGTGGTTTTAAAGGTTCAACTTTGGGAACTTGGGTTTCTGGTTTCCCTGGTCTGTGGTGCTGCTGGTCATCGCTGCAGGTTTCTTCAGCTACGTCTCTGTTCTCACAGTGAGGAACGATCCTGACTCCCAACAATAGAGATTAGTTTAGGTGTTTCACAGCAGATTTAAGAATCATCAGGAGTTTTCTTGCAAGTTTGAAGCAGATTGAACTTGTAATTACAATTTTAGAGTCTGTTGATCTTTCTGTTCAAAGGTAGTTCTAATTTGGTTTTAAACTTTACACAGCTGGTCACTACTTATCTGTTTTTCTGTGCAGCTTCTAGCTGTGTGTTTACTGTCAGAGGCCCAGGAGCTCCATTTACACTGGAGTCACAAGGTAACTGCTGTGTTTTTATACTTTAAGTTTAGGAAACCCATATAGATCATTTGTTCTTATTAGGATTAAAGAAATACTTCAGAATCTTTTAAACCCTTCTCGATTGAGATGGATTAACTTCTGAAGAAGTTCATCATTTTTCACAAGTGGAATACATTCAAGATGGCAGCAAATCTTTCCAGGACTGGATGTCCTAATAAAATCACCCAGAGATCAGACCGTGCAGTGCTTAGAGAAACCAGTTCCATCTTCATCTTCAGGCCTCAGTTAAAGGTCACGGCAAGACAGCTATGAAATATTTCAAAATGAAAAACTCTTGAAAACAAAACAAACATGGCTGCATGACTTGTTTTGCAAAAGTTGAATGAACCACAGGACTTCAGGAGCATGATGATTTGGACAGAGACCAAATTATTATTTGTATGAAACTTTAGAAAAAAGAACTTTTTGAGTTCTTGTTCAGAAATCACATCGACATGTTTGAAGCTGATGTTTCCTCTCTTCAGGTCGGGATCCTGGTGAGTCTGACGTTCGTCGTCGCTGCCACCGCCGTCCTGACCGACCTGTGGGGGGAAGAATGGACGACGCTGCTGCTGTCCTTCCAGGTGAGTCCGACGTCCAGCTGCCCTCCACCGGTGTTCGGTTTCACCTTTCAGCAGACGTTTTACCGCCTGACCAGGTGACGGCGCCGTACCTTCACGTGGGAGGAGTCTTACTTATGACATCACTGGCCTGGCCCGTAGCTCTGCACGTCTTTTGCATGAACTGCAGAGGTGAGCTGCAGTTTGCTGGACGTGTGGAAGGAGTTGATGTTTAAAGGGTGCTGCTCAGTGACCACAGTCCTGACTCCTGGGTGTTTCAGTGAGGATGGGTCTGATCGTGGGGGTGTACCTGACCTTCCTGTTGGCCCTCTACCTGGTGCCTCTCGGTTTGTATTCTCCCTGTATCAAAGAGGAGACGACCCTGGGCCCCGCTCCGGCCCTCATCGCTCACAGAGGAGCCCCGATGGTGAGCTGAGACACAAAATGTTTGACTAAACCCTGGTATTAACCAGCACTTTGACTCGAGAGCACCGCTGTCCTGTTTGTTTCCCTGCTCCTCAGCGGGTCTTCAGGTTCTACAGAAGCCCGTCAATCACTCATTCAAATCAGGCGAGGTAAAGCAGAGTCCGATCCTTGTTTTTATCTCTGATCTCAGGTTTGACAGAATAAACTTTGTATTTCATTTGATCAAAACATCTAAACTGAGACGTTTCTCTGCGTTGACTGAAATAAAGTAAAGTAAATAAATTACTGAAATATGCAGGACAGTAGTCCTTGAATACCCAGAATTGGGTTCTGCTGATCTACAGTTCAACTGATCACTTTTCATGACTTGCCATTATTATCCAAATGGAATAATTCTGACATCCATGATGGTCAAACTTAGGTCTTGTTTTATTTCCTGTTCTGTTCCCACAATGATTAACTAAAGTTTCTTGTTCCAGGGATAAATATTTTTATATCTGAAACAAACTAGATCACAGATTACACTTTGTAAACAGTAACTCAGCTCACATCCATCCTGTTTGACACTTCTCTGCAGCAATCACAAATATTTATTCTGAAGCAACATTTTCCGTGTGTTTTGCAATTCCAGCTGCGTGAGAACACTCTGGTTCTGTTCTCTTGCTCTGCAGCTCGCGCCAGAAAACACTCTGATGTCATTTGAGAAGGCTGTGGCAGCAGGAAGCAGTGGTCTGGAGACGGATGTCACTATAAGGTCAGTCTGTGTGCAGAACTCTCAACACGCTGCAGTAATTAGTTCAGAGATCTGATTTTTATGTCGCCGTTTTGTTGTGTTTTTAGTTTTGATGGCGTGCCATTCTTGATGCACGACCACACCTTGAGACGCACCACCAACGTCCACGAGGTTTTCCCCAACCGGACCAAAACCCCGGCTGCCATGTTCACCTGGAGCGAACTGGAGAGCCTGAACGCCGGGTCCTGGTTCCTCTCAGTGAGTCAAAAGAATCACACTCAGCTGAGGACAGATTTGGTTATCAGAGTCACGTTTTAAGTATTTATTAGGATGCTTAGTGATGCTGATCTAATCAAGCTGTAAAATGTAATAAAGTTTCCCTTAAACCTCAAACAGTTGTGGACTTTTGCTCCTAAAGTGTGAATGTACCATGATTTAAGGTGACGTTTCCTTCACATATAAGCAGCCATTTTATTTATTTTTTGGTATTTCTGAACAGTTTATATAAAATGGAAGAGAAATGAACAGGAAAGTTTTGGTTGTTGACGTTACCACAATTTATTCAGACGAAGAATAATTCAAAGTTGGATGGAAGAGATTGAGCAACAGCAGCTGAGCAGATGGAAACTCACTTATCAGTTACGTCCCGGTAATGATTATTGACTGACCCACTTCCCCTTTCAGCACGATCCGTTCGGAACAGCTGGGTCACTGGAGGAGGAGGAGCGACGACGGGCAGGAAACCAGTCGATCTGCAGCCTGCAGGCCTTCCTCCGGCTCGCGGCGCAGACCCACAAACTGGTTATCTTCGACCTGTACCAACCGCCCAGAGGTCACCCGTACCGACATGAATGGATCCAACGCACGCTGGCGGTCATCCACAAATCGCCCATCCAGTCCTCACAGGTGAGACGGAGTTCAGGGTTCATCTCCTGGACCTGCTGGCTCTGCGACCTGACCACGGATGAGAAGATGGAGGTCATCGCCTGCTGCCTTGTTAAACTTGGTCCAAGCCAAGGGCCGTCAATATTTATTGAAAAATGTTTTTAACCAGATTGAGAGCTGAGTGTTAAAATAGCTGCTGCTTTCTAACTACCTTACTGTTTGACTGAAAGGACTTGATGAAATGAGTTACTGAGACAAAAAAAAGATTTATTTTTTTAAATTCAGGTGCTGTGGCTGCCTTCAGAGCATCGTGTTCTGGTTCATCAGAGCGACCCGGAGCTGCAGCAGACTTCAGGAAGTCTTCTCCCTTTGGAGGAGCTGCAGATGAACAACATCGTCAAACTCAATCTGCACTACAGCGCCATGTCCGCGGAGTTTGTCAGGTATTTTTAATCTTGAAATAAAAACCGCAAAGTTGGAGAACTTGTGTCTAACGTGACCTCGCTCTCGTGTGCAGCGAGTACGCTGCTGCCAACGTCTCCACCAACCTGTACGTGATCAGCCGGCCGTGGCTCTACTCTCTGGCCTGGTGCTCTGGAGTCCACTCGGTCACTACCAACGCCCCCCAGCTGCTCCGGACCATCAGCGCCCCTCTGTTCCTCATGGTGAGTCTGAACACTGCCGTGTTTCTCCTCAGAGCATCTCAGGAATGTAACAAGAAACCCTGAGGCTTTTATTGTGAAGGTGCGCGTGTGATGTGTAATTACAGCCTGTGCAAATTGGAGGGCTTTACCTCATTTTTGTTTCCTCTCAGAGTCCAGATGATTACAACCTGATGTGGTTCCTCACAGATTTCATCTCCTCCTCCTTGATCTTCCTCATCTTCTACTTTCACTGGTGAGTCGTGCTCTTTTGGTTTCTAAAACTGTTGATTTATGTCGACCCAGGCAGGAATTCAGTCTCCACATGTTTTATTTTTCAGGTGGCGAGAGCGAGAACTCACTTCCTGCTCAGTCGGTGTTTTAACACAGACGGACAGCAGCACCAACTCTAAATTCAAAATGGGTAAATTTACTGAAATTGTAGCTCCTGTGAATATTTCAAGTACTTTGTATTAATGCAGACTTCTGTCTCTGATCTCCTCAGAGGTGGGGGACATTTGGTCCATCTCCAACTCTCAGAAGGCGTCTGGTCCGGTAACGAGCGCTGAGCCCTGACAGGTTTCTGTCAAGTCATCTCAGGTTAAAAAGCCTTAAAGTGACTTTAGAAGTAAATAGTTCAGTTAAATCTGTCTTAAACTCCTCCAGAACTAAGAATGTGACATTAAAGAAAGCAAACCAATTTTGTTTACAAAACATTTATTGACTACAGTTTACATCACAGATAAACTTTATCTAGGTGTTCAGAACAGTAACCTGATTATAATTTGAATTAAAAATGGTTCTAATTTTACATCTGATTAGAAAAGCTAGTTCCTCCATATCACAAACTATATTAGAATAACTGCTGAGATAAAATTCTTATGAAATCTGACGTAACTAAATGTTTAACTGCTTCCATGAAAAGTGGAAATCTAAAAAGCTATTTGATTGGTTTTGACATTTCTTAAACCCCATTTAGTGATTTAAAAGGCAGAAGGTGAGTTTTAAGACAGGGCTTGTTTTTTTTAACTCCGGTCACTTGCTGTTGTTGCTTCGGGACGTTCTCTGCTTCGTCATCGTCGCCAACATCTGACTGATATAGGAGGTCAGGAGGTCGTCCATCTTATAGCCCTGAAAGAGGCAAAAAAAAATATATATATATATTTACAATTACTAGGTAAATGCTGCACTTTCTTTTCATCTTGAAGTATCAGTAAAGCTAACATTGTACAACTTTTGACAATATATTTCCCAGCAGCTAAAAGGTCAAAATAAATAAAATTTTGGACTTCTGTACATGGGATTGGAAATATGTAGATGAAAAATTGTGTTATGCGATGAAGCTACAAAGAGTCAAATGTAAGCTCAGTTATTCATGTGCACTAAAGCGAGAAACAAAGTTTTGTGGCAGGAGAACATCCTTCTCCTCTTTTTACAGGATGCACAATAAAGTTTTGATATTTAAATAATTAATGATAGACCGTGTAGGATGTAGCAAGATGGCGGAACGGTACTGTAGGTGTAAAACGGTAACTGAGCAACTCACCAGCGATGTCTCACAGAGCAGCTTGCTGCCTCGGACCAGGTTCCCGATGGTGATGTGGAAGTACGTGTTTCCACTGCTCCAGTTGGAGATCTTGGTGAACTGGTGAACCGTGAGGACGTCCTGCAAGAAAGGTGGGTTTAGCACAGATTCTAGCACAAAAACTAAAAACCACAAGGTGTTCAGTGTCCTTTTAACCTTCGTCTTTGGATCGATCAGGCTGACTCCGTGTTTGTTGATCGCTATCAGGAGGGTTTCTGGGTAATTTGGATCAGTTGTTTGCTGCAGATAGTTTAAGATTAAACATCAGAATGGCTATAGAAAGTTGATTCACATTAATTTATTACTGGTCGTTAAAATCCGTCTGTTTTACCTTAACTTCAAAAAAGGCCGAGCCGAACGTCGGCCATTTGTAGATGATTTTGAGGAAGGTCAGTTTAGCGTCTTCACAAGTTTTTCCTGACTGTTTGCTGAACAACGTCATGATGGACTGATGGGTAAAAAGAAAAACTGGTCAACAAGACTGAAACTGCTTTTTAGTGGTGACCTGATACCATGTCTCTGGTGCAGTATGTATTTAAGGAATGAAACAAACTGAAGTGTGGAGCCAGCGTCATGTACTTCTGTAGATTCTCAGACAGCACGGACATGAAAAAAGACAAAGCAACTGGACTCTGTGGTTGATGATGTGTGGATTAATGAGGTTCGTATTATTTAAGCAGATCCATAAACCCACACTGCAGTAAAAGATCAAATGTGACTGAGGTCTCCTTGACAAACACGTATGTAACATAAATGTTTTTATAATAGAGTAATGTTTACACTTAATATTGGGCTTCATATTTCTGTAGATTCTAATAATATTAGCTAAACTTGATTATATAAAATATTTGAAGTCCACTCACCCTTTTCCAGTCATCTGGGCTCAGAAGTCTGATCTGGTCTTGGGGGACCAAGTCCTTCAGAATCTTGGAGATGTTTTGGAAATGAGATTTATCCTCCTCAAACTTGACTCTGTAGATCAGAGCAGCCAGCTGGTACACCTCCTCCCTCAAACACTTGTGGTAGCCGCGCAGATACTTCGGCAGCTCCTGAATAGAATTGATACGTTTGAGTGTACTCAGGAATACTTTAGGGTTTATGTTTGGCTTTAATACAATGCAAAGACTAAACTGCTAGAATGAAGATCATTAAAGCTACACTCGCCTGGTAGTAGTGGAAGATGGAGTCTGCCATTGAGTCTTTTCCTGGCACCGTGTTGGTCCACAGCTTCTTCATGAAAAACACCTGATAGGTCAGTGAAGGCACCACAACTACACTTCCTGGACAGGGAGGAGATAAGCCATCACTGACAGAAAAAAACAAACTGATTTAACCACAGGCCGATCTGTTTTTACCATGTCTCGCTTTTTTGATCCAGTCCGTCAGGTGTCTCACGAAGTCGAAGAAAAAGTCCCCATCTGGAACGCTGATGACCTTTAAGACCAGAGGAAACAACTCTGACCCTTCAGACTGTAAAATGAGCAGGAAAATAGACATTTTGCCCACAAGGTTTAATTGAGAGCTACAAACTGAATGTTGACCAGCTGGGCAATGAAAGCTCTGAGGCCTCAGTCTGAGAACAGCGGCACCTGGTGGCCACCTGAAGTCACAAGTTTCAATCCCATGTCATAAAGACTGCTAAAACTAACAGTTTCTGTTGCAAGTATAAAACCCCAACAATGTAGCTTTGACCAAAATTTCTAAGAGCCACAGGTTGCAGACTCCTGGTTCAACACCATCATACATTGTACAAATTAAATGTTTATTTTAATGTTTGCTTCACTGTCTAAAGTGTATCCAGCAAAATACTATGCACAACCAAGAATGTAGTTTTCCAAGAACTTCTGAGTCATAAAAACTAAATGGAAGCAAGATAGGAATACGGGGAACATAAGAGAACTGGGCAAGAAATATCCACAAGGAGGTGCAACAAGAACAGCTTGGAATCCAACGAAAAGCAAATATTTTGCTTCAAACAGCAGTCTATAAATGAGTAACTAACCGAGCCACCAACTGACTCCTCACCTTGTCCGTGATCTTGACGAAGAGGCTGAAGCCTTCGGAGGATTTGAGCATCAAACGTCCGGAGATGTTGTGGCAGAAATCTTTGGCCTTTGTGCTCGACTCCACTTCAAACACCTGCAACAGGCATGAAATTTAAAAAATGTGCAGATGAGATGCCACTGACGCTCAAATGAGCAAGTTTTAGTCCACAGTGACAAAGAAAATAAATCATGAGGTTTTTTTCTTTTTTAATTTCACACATCAGCCACGCCAACAATTTATAGAAGTCTGTTCAGAAGGTTTTAAAAGTGAAACTTTCCAGTATTTCATCAAAATCTTGTGAATTTGTATTAAAGCAACAGCTGGACCAAAAACGGAAATGCAGATTTAATCTTTTAAAAGGTAAAACAAAAAGCAGACTGACAAAGTTTGACGTCGGGACCAAACTGAGCCAAATCTGTTGAGCTTTAGTCGTTACTGACCTCGTCTGAGTCGTCGGGGAAGTAAACCTTGTGGAAGATCTGGGTGGTTTTGTGCTGGATGGCCTCCACCTCCACCAGGTGAGGGGGATACTTCCTGGATCCATTCCTGTCACAAAGAGGAAGACGGAGAGGAGCGATGAAGCAGCTGTAGGATAGAATAAAGGTGGCGGTGCGGATTTACCGTAAGGCTTTCTGCAGCCGCTGCATGCAGTCTGGAGCCAGCAGGTAGTGTTTCTTGGCCTGGAGGAACTTCTGGACGTGAGGCAGCAGGACGTTACTGGGAGGAAACAAACCAGTGCAGAGCCACAGCAGCTCCCAGCCCTTCTCCTCGCTGTACCTGCAGACACAATGGAAGTCATTGGGCTGATGGTCCTCTTTTCCAAGTGACTAGCCAGTTCTGATTGTCTTTGTTCATCCACTACGCAAAGGTACTGCTTATAAGGCCGAGTTTACTTGTAACTCTTTAAACTGAAGTTGTCTCGGAGAAGAGACAAATCGCTTTAAAGAAGAAGAATCTGTCCAGAGGACTTGTTCAACTTTTTTTTGGATTTTGTAAAAAAAAAGAAAAACAAATCTGTGTTTCAGACTTACTTAATGTGATTATCTGTGAGCTGTTTTAGAATCTGACAGTAGATTTCGTCTTTTAGCGGCTCGGCCTTCAGCGCGCCTTCAAATATCTGATCGGTGAGCTCGTTGACGGATCGCACTCGTTTGGACGGGTAATCGCCCATGTACTTCATCACAGGTGAGGTACAGTCAAGGATGTCAGTAACGTAAAAAAAAGAGGGAGACACTTGTGTTTAAGTTGGGTTTTGCTTTGATGATCTTGAGCAAAGTAGTTGTTGGTGAAATATTTTAAAAATCTAATTAGGTCATGAACAGAAAAGATATCAGTGAAGGCCAGGCAGGCCTCCTGGCTGAGCTCATCGTGGACCAGGACTTTCTTCAGCAGAGGCTGTTTGAGAGGCTCCCTGGTGCAGCTCCACAGACGCTCCTTCCCTCGCGCTTTAGAGATCATGACTCGGCTCAGAGTGCTCTTTGGAGGAGGCCTGGAAACAACAACAAAAAAGCATTATATTCCCTTCTTATATTTTATCTGTCAGAAATGTTCGGTGTTTGCACCTGAAGTGGTCGTAGGAGAACTCCTCCAGTGTGTAGGCCTTCAGTTTGTCCTGCTCTGAAAGACTCAACTGAGACAAACTGATGGATTCTCTCCTCTGATCCGGAGTCATCGTCACAAGAGCCTGGGACAGTCAAACAGGAAGGGGTTAAAACTGACATGAAATTAATACGACGATATATTATTTCACCTCTTTTAACAGAAGAAAAAGTAAAAGACACTAATGTGGGCATCATTAGTCCTCTGGAGATTTTCAGAAAGAAACATTCGTCTCTGTAAATGTTTGTCTTTGTGATGAAACATGGACTGGACCCTGCTCTGAGGAGGCACGTTGGAATAAAATATGGCCTTTCTATGAAGTGTCACAAAGTCATTTTCCCACAATGCCTCAGTCTGTGAAACATAAAGATGTCCCATCACTGGAAATAAGGGGGTCTAACCCAAACCCTAAAACATTTGATTTCAATAATAATCAGGTATGTTTGTATGTTCTTCAGCTTCATTTTTGAAGGAAACCGTTGAGAAGCTAGATGAAACTAACAGAACTTTGATCCCAGTCAATCCTGGATGAAAAAACCTTCTTGCCAAGAGCAAATATGAGACTCAAAATGAGCTCAAAGAAGGAGAACGGGAGCGGAGCGACTGAGGCTGGTTCTTGTTCTGGTAACACTCACCACGATGTCGTACTGTGGCCTGGAGATGGTGGGCAGCACGTAGACGCAGTCAGCAGGGAAGTCTCCTCTCTGTTTGGTTTTATCATTGATGCCGTGAGCCCAGCCCGAGTTCATCACGTGCTCTCCGTCGTGTTCGTCCAGAATGATCAGATCCCCCTTGGAGAAACTCAAGAAGGTAGAATCCACCCCGACTGCTGGATCGAAATCACAGAAACATTACAGCTCAGCTCAAAAAAAGCAGGACCTGCTCTTAAACTGAGACCAGAGCTGACCGGGGTTTGGACAGTCCAGCAGTCCCACCACATATTTGGACCTCTTCCTCAGACCTTCGAGAAAGTTGACCACCAGGTCTCGGATGTCCTCTGCGTTGTTGGAGGTGAATGTGTACTCATCTCCTTTGATGGTGGCCAACGTAAAACTCTGACCCTGGAGTTTACCTCCTCTGGAAAAATTAACTTTCACTTTAACAAACTGCCTTTAAAAATAACATTTTGTGCAGTGGTGGGTTTTAATCGTTTTAAAAGGTTGCAGGTTCATACCTGCTGCTGGACACAGCTGTTATCTCTGGGAACGACAGCTCTAGGAGAACCTGCTCCTGTTCGTCCACAAAGTAAACCCCCGTCCAGTTTACCGCCACAATGACGTCATTCTTAGGTAGACTGGGCCCTGTAAACAGACATATCCATTAAAATCCTTGCTGAACTGTGGAAAAACATCGTTTAAGACAGCAAACGATACCGACCCGAGAACTTGAAGGCCTCGTAGAAACGCGAGAAAAGTAAAGGCCACTTTAACCGAGCGAAATCCACCACATCCTCCTTCACCTTTTGTGTGTTCGGCCTCTTGTTGTTGTGTAATCCCTGTGTGGTGAGGTCAGGTTTGTTACCATGCTTTATTTTAAAAAAAGTGTTTGTGTTGGTCGTGGTGGCAGTAAGTACTTTTTTATGAGCACTGATGATGAGCTGAGCCCACTTCTCTGTGTTTTTTGTCGAGGTGATTTCCCTGTCGGGGATGTAGGACGGGATGAGGCTGAGCAGGCGCTCCTGGAGGATCTCAGAGCCGTAATCTACAAAGTACTGCTGAGAGGCCAGCTCTGCCAGATCTTCCTCCTAGAAGAGACACGGTTTAAATTGATTCTAGTCTCTCAAAGAATAAAATAACAAACCCGTCTAACAGCTCACCCTCTCACAACGATACTCTCCAAACTTCACCCCTCTGACGATCTGCTGGAAAATCAGGTTTGTGGCAACGTAGTCCTCGATGGGGTTGTGCCAGGGACTGAAGATCTCCTTCCTGAAAAACAGCCTCCAGGGGGCGTTTCTCTCCTGGGCACCCTGCTCCTTGGCGTACTGCTCACACTGAGAGACGGCATCCATGACGTGATCGCTGCCGCTTCCGAGAGACGACACCTGACGGCAGACGGGGCGGAGTGTGTTTGTTTGACGGACGTCTGCAGGACGTCAGAGTGGAAGTGACTTCAGGAGTCCGTAGGTTTAGTGCAGAGCGTACCTTATCAAACAGAGCGATGTACAGCGAGAAGCCAAAACGATCCCTCAGGTTGATCTTGTCCGCCAGAGCGTTGCAGAGCTCGAAGGCTGTGGTGGCCGAGTCCGCGAGGAGCGTCTTTGTGGTACCGTCCATGAAGGTCACAGGCAGCATGATGGGCTTCTTAGACTTTGTGGCCTGAAGGAAACCACAACAACCAAAAATACCGGAATATGTTGTGCTTTTACTGACCTAGCTGCACACGGGTTAGCGTACGTTAGGTGTGAACACGATGTTCTGTACCTGCAGTTCCAACCAGGACGGCGGCTGTGTTCGTGTGCGGTTGACAAAAGTTCTCCGCAGCCTTTCTTCACAGTACGGAGCGTAACCAGGAGGACCGTTCTTCAAGAAGGTCCGTAAATACTGACAGCAGAGCAGGAAGGAGGAGAAACAGGATCAGATAGAGAAATATTTCATCCAATCATCCCAGAAGACACAAGTCAGATATTTTTTTAAATATGTTTTGCGCTCTTAAGAACAAAATAAGACATTTTACGATCTGATTTATTGTGCTGCTTTCAATTTGTTTTTTATATTAACTTGAGTCGTCATTTCATGACGTCCACATTTAATACAAAAAGACAAACAATAACTGGTAGTTGAGCCTTCTTACTTTGACAAACTTCTCTGAGGGGGCGAAGCAGCCCACACAGAGCGACAGGAGGATCCACCCGCGGGCGTGGCTGCTTTTGGATGAATTCTGGGTGAGCTGTTTGCAGATCTGACAGTAGATCTCGTCTCTGACACAAAAAACAAGAAAACATACTGTAGATCTAAAACAGTCAGGATATTGGGGCAAGACTAAGAGATTTTTTTTAAACTTAAATTACAAGAATAAAGTCATAATATTAAGAGAACTCCTACACCATGCATGAAAAATGAAACACAAATGTCATTCTTCTTCATCTGAAGTAAACCCGATCAATATTAAAGCTGCTAACCTGAGAGCCGGACGCAGGATCCCATTTCCGATGATGAAGTGAAGTTTCTCCAGGTTAGAGGTGGGTCGGTCCTCCAGCATGCTGTTTCCTTGAAGAACATAGTCACTCCCCTCCGTGAGCCGCCTGGTGACCTAAAAGATGAAACTTAATAGAGTTTAACAAATCTCCTTACTAGTTTTACCTCCTTTCTTGCTGCTGGCCAAGTAAAAACAAAGACAACACATAAAACATTCAAGTATTTACCTAAAAGCAGAGGCTGAACCTCACCTCCTCTGTGATCTTTGATTTCCTCTTCAGCGTCAGAGACACCAGTTTATGTCTGACGCTGTTCCTCTTCTGAGTGTCTGTGGAGCTGTTCTGTAGACACGAACACGTTAGACGATCCTACAAGAACCTGACAGGTGTTGATGTGAAACACGCCGCCTCACCTCTCCTTCCACCTGCAGCTCCTGCAGCTCTCTCTTGTAGGTCCTCTTCCCGAGGGTTTCGTAGATCTTCGTCATGACGGGGATCTTTTCGCTGCCGTCGTTGATGACCATCTGGTATTTTGGCTCCGGGAGATCCCCCATGAACCTCAGCACAGTGATCCACACAGCTAATGCTGCCTGCAGAACAGTTCGTTTCAGCTTTTTGTCACAGGGCGACTCAAGACAAATTCTGGACAACTTGTTCATCTTTCACATTGAGACCAAAACATATTTCCTGGTTAAAAACTCAAGGGGAGGTTTGAGCAGGTCAGCCTCACCAACTGGTCTCCTTCGTCCTCGTGAAACAGCAGCGGTTGTTTCAGCGGCCGTCTGATGTAGGTGTGTGTGGAAACGCCCTGGAAGTAGGTGGCGGCGAACTTGGAGAACTTGTACTCGGACAAGTCTTCCTCGTCCTCGTCAGGGAGCGGAGGAGCTTCGTTCAGCACCTCCTCTGCCTCCTCACCTCGAGGCGTCTTCTCCAGGTCCTGAGGAGACACGTCATCTGGAACGATTAAAAACTGAGGAGGAGCCGACGGAGGAGTAAGCATCAATTAGGAGGTCAGAAACAGGACTTCAAGGCTGGGATTTCGGAGGAAGTTAGGAGGGATCCAAGTTTGTCATGTTCCTTTGCCAATAAAAAGGCAAAAGAAACTTTTTAACATTCTTCTTTACTACTGATATGTTACTAAACGGAGCTTAGAGTTTATCTTTAAAAACCATCAACACGTACCTCAAAACCAGCAGGTCCTTGTCCGTCCTGGTTCGGCAGCGGTCCAGAGTCCCCGAGGAAACCGAACATCTGGTCGACCATGTCCGAGTGGTCGACGGGCCGCTCCTTCTCCCTCTCCATCTGCTCCAGCAGCTCCTTCTTCCTCCTGGACTCCTCCTTCTCCTCCCTCTCCCTCTCCTCCTGCTGCTGGACCAGCTGGTGGAGGCGCTCCTGGTGTTTCCGCTCAGCCTCCGCCTTGGCCCGTCGAATCGTCATCTGGTTCCTCAGCAGCTCCTCCTCGGCCAGGCGCTGGCGTTCCGCCTCCAGTCGGCGCCGCCGCTTCGGGGAGAGGAAACAGAAGGAGAGACGAGTTCACACAGGCAGACAGGAAGTTATTTTAGAGGTTTGTCTTTTCTGTCAGGATTTAGGTAGAAAAAAACAAACAGGCGTGCGTGGGTTTGGTTTAAACCGTGGTTTGTAAATATTAAAAATACACATACGTTCAAAACAAGAAGAATTTGTGCAACATAAAAAAAGATGACAGAAAGTTTTAGAATTAGCAAAAAGACAGGAAATAAAAAAAGCAATAACACAGAGATATATTTATTTAAACTTGTATCTTTTTCAGGGTCAAATGAAAATGAGCTCCTTAAATAGTTGTATTTGTTTATAAAATTTATCTAAAAACTTTAAACTTATAATAATTTGAGATTCTTAAATCATAGTTTGATTGCAGCAAATAAAAATGTTCAAGTGGCAGCTTTCATTTTATTTCACACTTATTTCATACATTAGTGTGGCTTTCATATTAAACTTAGAATTCATAAATATTCTTAACAAAAACATTTATGATCACAAACCTTTGAACAGAAGCTGATGATCCATTTTAGACAAAACCCCCCAATAAAAACAAAATATGACTACTAATTTTTGAAACAAACATTTTGCCAATTTTCTCTTAAAATATTCAAATATCAATAATTAAAGGAATAATCTGTGACTTAATTGTATGTTTGACATATTTATTTGACATATCTAAGTCTTTACGAAGTTGAACTTGAGTTTTATTGTAAATTATTTGGTTTATAACATTTGTTTTCCAGTTATATTAAACTGGAGCTGATTTTAATAAAAAATAATCTGCAACAACAGATTTCAATCCTTTAAAAGAGTGAATACACACCAAAAATAATAGTTTTGTTACCTTTCTTATTCTTTAAAAAAAACTTTATTTGTTTTACAAAAGACAAGCAAAACACAAGAAAAACATTTAAGGCTCATAACTAAAATAATCTGTAACATTATTAATGTTTCTAGAGAAAATAAAAGGCAAAAATTCATAGTAAAAAACACAAATAAATAAAAAATAGAACAGAAAAATACAAATTTTAACAAAGGGAGACAAAAAAAGCCAGGAGTTTATTTCTATTCCTTAACTTTTTTCTTTATTCTTTTACCTTCTAAAAAATATTTCATAAAAATGTAAATTGAGTTTTCAACTAAACTAAAAATGAAGACAGGTTGGTGTGAAAACGGTGCTTTAAGACATTTTAGTGAAACTACAGAAGGATTAATGCACTTAAAAGGCACTTTCTGTGATTAGTAAAAAGTATATGAAGATAATAAACAATCATTTAATTTACAAGTTACAGATTGTTTAAGGATAACAGCCAAGCAACCACAAACTAACAGGCGACATTCTGATAAAAAAACAATTTATATTTTAAATTGGAGAAAGGACAAATATTCAGCTGTATTATTTCTAAAGTTAACAAGAGAAAATGTTCCTGTTTTAATTTGTAGTATTCTTCCAGACTTGAACACTTTATTGTTGAATCTTAGTTATTTTAAGAAATATTCAGAAACTCTTTAAGTTTCAGTAAATTTGCTCATTATTTCAGGCTCCAAGAGCAATAAATGTTTTGTCTCCATGCAGTTATGATGCTAATCAACACAAAGTTGTGTCATTTTTCCAAAAATGAGGAATCATTAAGTTACAAAACAGATTTCTTTCTCTGTTGCAGGATTTTCCCATTTGTTTAAACTAAACAACTCAGGGGGGAAAGAAAGCAACAGGTAGAGAAGCTTCAGTCACAGAAAAGCAGTATTAACCACAGCAGAGGCTGAACAGAGCAGAGACTCAAATAAACCAAAAACAGTCCTGAAAGAGAGCAGCATTACAGCAGATTTACACTGATTAAACTTTCACTTCAGAACCACAGAGAAAAGTTTTTTTAAATACTAATATCCAAGGACGGCTGGTATAAGTGGGCCAGTAGGGCAGAGCCCTCCCTGGTGTTTACAGTAAAAAAGATCAAATACCTAATAAATACAAATTAAAAAAATATTCATTTAATGTCTTTCATGGTACAGAATGATTGACAGACGTCAATCCTCAGTTTGCTGCTCAATGTTCAGCCCAGGGTCACCTTAAGGCCACAGGCTTCAGCCAATGAGGAAGGACGTATAATATCCTGCCTCAGGCCCAAATGGATGTGGCGTAGGCTGAGTCGGTACAATGGCGAGCTGGATCAACGTAAACGAGGTGGATTATTTAATTTCTCACCCGTTTTCCTTCATGTTTTTGGAGTAACAACAGGAAGTAAAAAGGTTGGGGGCTGATAGACTAAAGAGTATTCAAATACAGCAGAAAGAAAAGTGGCAAAACGGACGTTTTTCTGTGACCTGGTTTCAAAGAAAGGACTTACTAACGGCAAGTGTAGCTAAGAAATCTTTTCTCTGCTTGATATTACAGTTGAAACCCTGAATCCAGGGGAATTAAATATTGGAAGCTCTGTGTAAGCTTGTTGGCATTATGACTTTTTAACTATGCTAAAGGTTGCATCTAATTAAGGCACAAAAGGAACAAGTTATTAAGACGTCAGTTTCCCTCCACTAAATCAAATGTTTTACAGTTAACACGTTTATCTTTGAATTTGCCCCTCAGAACCAGTGGCCCTCTCTCTCAGGAGTGTCAACAATAAGGTATAAGAAACAATAATAAACATAATAACCATTTACCTCGGCCCTGAGCCGCTGGCACAGGCGTCTGGCTATCATGCCTCTGGTGTAGGCCTGGATGGTCAACACGGCTCGGAGGCGGCGGCAGAACGTTTGTCGGATGAGGAAGCCCCGGCAGCGGGCTTGGATCAGAGTGATACAGTGGCGGGTGACCCTGTAGCTCCTGTAGAACTTCCTCGACCTGCAGACCGCCTGCAGGCGAATGAAACCGGACCTCATCTGAAGGAGAAAAAAGGGTTTCCAACTGTCTGTTCTGGTGGTTAAGTCCAATTTAAAACTGTATTTTCATGACAAATTAAAAGCTTGTGATGTTGAGAGTTTCGAGAAAACTCAAGTAGAGAAGTTAGAAGCTAAACTTAAGACTTTTAAAACGATGGAGACAACGGTTTGAACGACTCACAACTTGGTAATTTTTCCTGCTTTGGTAACCTCTCCAGACCTTCTGAATAAAAACCACGGCTCTCCTCAGTCTGAGGAATTTTGTCCTGAAAGAAACAAATTAGATTTCAAACCATAAATCTATAAATTCAATACGGTATTTTTTAAATAAAAGTTGAACAATGAGCTTTAAATACATATTTAGATGTTTACAAATGTTGGTTGGATACAATCTCTTAGGAGTTATTTGCAAATATGCTCAGCAGAATTAAGAAGTGTTGTATTGAGTTTACTTTTCCTCTAACAGAAAAGTCCAGAGATGCTGAACTCAGTTTTTCAATAAATGACATAAAAAAACAAGCTGCATGAGCTCTTTAACATTTCTTTGACTCAACTCAAAAATGTTTTGTGTTAAATAGAAAAATTCAGAAAACCTGCAGAAAGAAGTTAAATCTTTCTTCAGGCCACGAAGCTTCTATTAATTTGATTTAGAAATGCTCTCTTGCCTCGCTTTCAGTCCTCGTACGGCCTTCTGGATGAGGATGACCTTATTAGTGATGGCCTCGTCCCGCTCGATCTCCAGCTGCATGTCGTGGTGATCCTGACGGGCAGCAACAAAAAGTGGAAAATAAAAACTATTTTATTCAGTCTTTTCCTTGGTAGGAGAGTGAATTGCTATGAAACCGTATTGTGTTTGGGACTAGTTTACCTTGGCGTGGGAATACCAACCTTTAGGAAAATTTTAGTTTTTCCAATCTGCCAGTCTTCATATTTACCCAGCCGGGCCGAGACGATCAGCTTACAGGTGCCTCGCAGGTCCACCTGAACGAAAAACATCCTTAAAGTGATGACTCACAGGATACTAAAGACATTACAGGTTACACTGAAAGGTGTCAAAAAATATAATAATTTATGATACAAAAGCACCGCAAGATAGAGCACTAGACTCCCAAAGGGATAAAAATACATTTGTCTTAAATCTAAATTACAGATCTAAATTACTCATACAGGTTATATATTATATTGTTAGCAGGATGTTTACGCCCAAAAGAAGAAGAAGAAGAAGCTTCTAGTTGATTTTTTAAATTTCCATGTTTATCTTTAGTGTTGGACAAAAGTTTCATTAGTTGTCTAAGTTAGTGCGCCACGACCCAAGCTGTTTCTGACCTGTATGTGAGCAGGTTTGATGCCGGGCATCAGGACTCGATATCGATCCACAAATTCAGCAAAGCTGTGTCTGATGGGATAACCTGCTCTCCTGATCCGGATGGTCTCCATCATGCCGGAGTAACGCAGCTGACGAATGCACAACTCTCTGTCAAACAACTGAGACAAGCACAGAGAAACATCAGGCTCCATCTTTACAAATATGTCAACTAAGAATTTTGTTTGGTTTGTTTGGCATGGTTCAAAATTCCGGCAAAGTTCATTATTTTCACATCAAACTGGCAGCAATGGTAACAGTACAAATATTAAGCACATAAAATAAAATATATCATATTTTAGTGCACTGCATGCATTTTCCTATTGAAGAAAACTGCTTTTTTTTTCTTTGTTCAATCACTTATTTCAAACTGAGTCGGTTCACATCCAGCAGACTTTGGTTGCTGCCCCAGAAACGCTCACCATCGGTTTTTTGAGCTCGTTGGGTTTTATGCAGCGAACGAAGAAAGGCTGGCAAACGCTGAGCGTCCTCATCAGCATCTCCAGGGAACGTTTGAACTGGCTGCTCAGAGTGGGAGAACGCTTCCTCGTCTCGACACCCTAAAATAAAAACACACAAAGACTGTGTACATTACAAGTTTAGTACTTCTCTACCACAAAATCCAACATTAGGACAAAATAAAACATAACAAAATTAATACTGCACACCAACAACTAATTAAGAAGCATACATTATAATTTTGAGGAAAAAAACAGGATTCAGGTTTTGAAATCTGCTCTCTGACCATATTTAAGAATAACCCAAATATTTTAGATGATCAGTTTTAATTACAAACACTTAAATAAATGTATTCAGGTACACAACACAAAGCAGAGTTTACTAATACACAAAGACAAAACAGGGTAGAAGATAAAACCTCTAAATCATCTGTTCAATAGTTTTAAAGCAGCTATACTGACATTTCTCTAAATGTCACAACTACTCAGCCACATTTATCTCATAGTAAAAGTTCTTTACATTCACTCTGGTTTCTGCAACAACAAACTACTTCTGTGGAGTAAAAGTGAAACAAGCAGAGAAATGCTGCTAGTTGTAGAACTTTAAACGCACAATCACAGGTATTTGATTTTACCTTGGCAGTGGGGGTGCTGATCTGCTGATAGCCACACAGAAACTGACGTTAAAAGGTAGAAATAGGAAAAAAATAAAAATAAAAAACAGAAGAAACAGCACAGAAGGGAAGAAGTCTAAGGACAGTCACTAGTACAATTTATCGGAGGAAGACTTCAAACAGCAGAATGAGAGAGAAGAAAGATGTAAAGGCATTTATATGTTTGTTGGTCTTACCATGGCAACATCAGCCTGGAAGATCTGCTTGATGAACTTGTTCTTGGACGAGTGGACGAGCTGGATGATGTCTGTGTGGAGGCTGTCTCGGTTCTTCTCCAGAAACCCTGAAAGAAGGAAGAGAAAAATACTGTTCAAATAAAATATAGGATCATTTTATTCAAAACTAAATAATCAATATTAATCATATTTTCTCATTCATTTAATTGGGGGTTTGGTTAGTTGCCGTGGAGACCCCTGAAGAGGGAACAATTAAAAAAAAGATAGTAATTTAAATGGGGTTTAAGGAAAATTCAGGCCAATGTCCATTTAATTCTTTGACGTAAACAACAGCAATTAAACAGTTACAACCATAAAACACACACTGAGCATGACAAGAAAAAAATCACGCTGCTCGAGGAAAAAGTACCTCTGGACTCGTAATGCACCATTCCAGCAAAGTGTTGGATGCCGAACTGGGTTTCATAGCTGTTTTTAGGAGGAATGTAGTTGGAGTTGAGTTTATGCTGCGAGTTGAGCTTATAAAGCATTGTAGCATCGGTCCCCTGATAAAAACAAGTTCACAAATCAATATTTCTTATCATTAATGAAGCTAAAAACAATATAAACCTTGATATCTTAAGGTCTGACCTAAAAGATGTTACATTTTTCATTTTTTAAATCTGAAAACAGCTCTGGAATGTCAGTTTCTTGTGATGCACCTTGGGAAACTTGCTCTCTTCGTCGATAAGGGAGATGATGTTCATGGGTTTGTTGGCGATCATGTCCAGTGCTTCCTGGTTATCCGTGAACTCGATGTGCTGCCAGCTGATGTCTTCCAGATTGTACTCCTCCTGCTCCAGTTTGAAGACGTGGCGAACGAAAAACTGCTGCAGGTTCTCGTTGGCAAAGTTGATGCACAGCTGCTCAAAACTACAGCAGAAGACACAACAATCGACAGAGGCATTGTGAGAAACGGCTTCATGCATCTTTAGGAAACACAAAAAAAAACAACATAATTTTTTCACCTGTTGACAACAAAGTTCTCAAAGCCAAAAATATCCAGAAGTCCAATAGATCTTCTTACGATGCTACTCTCATAAGACGGAGGTCGGTAAATGGCAGCATTAATTTTATCCACAATCCAGACAAACAGCCTCCCGTAGATCCCCTACACAATTAAATACAACACAAGTGAATAAAATAAACAAGCATTGCTGATCTGGTGTCAGTAACAAAACTGATAATTGATACAAAAAAATAGTCAAATCCCAGAACAGAGAAATAAAAGAAAGATTTTCTAATTAGTTAAAAATTCTGAAAACCCTCATATTAAATGATCAGACAGCAACATCCTTACATACTAAAATCTATTGATGGAAATCGAAAAGCAATAGATTAAAGTTCATAGGCTAACCTTTATCTAAACACTGTCCTTTAGATTTCTCAGTGAATTTCATTACCTTGACGAAGGCGTCCCTGACATCCAGGCCTTGTTCCACGCTCAGAGGCGTGGTGACACTTTCTCCACGTGTGATGAGGGTTCGAGTGGTCAAACACACCATCATGTCTTTAGTCTCCACCTGCGGCACACAATGAAAGTTATTAGGTCACTTAACGCCTGGTGAAGTGGATGAAACTGAAACTGAACATGTCAGGACAACCATTCCTGGGAAACCTGGAATATTTGTGTTTATTTTTTACCAAATGAAAAAGAAGTTTAGCTACTTGTACACACCTCCATGAGGGAAGCAGCAGTCACCAGATCAGGAGATCTCACAACCACACAGGCATCCAGGTTGTCGTACGTACGAGCTGCAGGAAACATTCATATGGAACGTGATTTAAAAACCTTAAATTCTCCGCGTGTGATGTGACCGTTGCAGATAATTATTTACACACCCTCAAACCGCAAGTTGCCCATATGCAGAATAGAAGCCAGCAGCTTGGATATCTCACAGTTCTCCGTCTCTGTGAACATGAGGACCTTCATGGCCGACAGGATGCTGGAGTAATCGCCGAGGTCGTCACGGCCGTCGCATTCTGTGCAGTTGCCCTGAAAGTGTGCAAGAAAAACAGCAAATGTAGGGGTTTAGATTATTTCTAACAAAAAAACTACTGCTGGTTTGTTTGCAGTTTTTTCAAAGTCTGCAAGGGTTTTCTACTAAATGCAGCAGTTTAAGGGGAAAAAGATTCCAGTCGTAGTCTCACCATGGTGAGGTAGGAGTAGTCTGAGGCCAGGCCCAGACCCAGTTTAGCTTTCATCTCTGGCCCCATGCCCTTCAACATACAGTAGAAAATGTGATAGTTCCTCTCATCAGGAGCCTGCAGGACAGAGCAACATATTAACACCATCAGCTTCTAAATATCACATTTTGTGTAAACATTTGCCGCTCACAGAACCAGAACTTAAACCGACACCGATGCTGTATCAATCTGATCAGAGCGGTGCGATCGCCTGACGTCTCACCTGTCGACAGACTCTAGACTTCTCCAGCAGGTACTGCTCTATTTTGGCTCCCTCTATGGCTCCTCGTTTGTTGAAGTGGATATCGATGTACTTCCCAAAGCGGCTAGAGTTGTCGTTTCGAATTGTTTTCGCATTGCCAAAAGCTGATGAAGAAATAGCAGAATTAAAAACTGACTGAGCTTACCTGAATAACAGTAACAAGAAAAGTGCTTCAAAAAAAGCACTAAACTTAAAACGCACACGCGGCTCTACCTGACGCTGTAAACTAAAGTAAAAAAAAAGCTCCAGAAAGTCCTCAGTCTTAAAACCAACATTGATGCTGTTGTCGGAGCTCAGAAAAGGACTGAACAAACTGTTTCTGATGAACGTTACTGGAAATGGAACAGTGTAGATAAATATTGACCTTCAAGGATGGGCGTCGCCTCCAGGACCTGCTGCTCAATCCAGGAGTGCTGACCGCTGATTGCTGCCAGGAACTGCAGAATCAGCTTCGTGCTCTCGGTCTTCCCAGCTCCAGATTCACCGCTGCCACACAGTAAACAGTTACACTCTCTTTTTCCCCCCTCACATAATCTAGGAAGTGTTCTCTGTTAAGGAAAGAAGTTAAAAGAGAAGAAAAACAAAACCTGATGATGCAGCACTGGTCTTTGTTGTTCCGCTTCATGTTGAAGTAACAGTTGTCAGCTATGGCAAAGATGTGCGGCGCCATCTCTCCGATCTTCCTGTTGGTGTAGAGGCGGATCTGGTCTGGAGTGTAAATGGGCAGCAGCTGATATGGATTCACTGCGACGAGGATGGAGCCTGTGTACGTCTGCGGGAGACCAGAAACAAGGAAACCCAACTTACAGCAGAAAGACACTTTGTACGGTTCTGTTCTGTGTAAGAGCTGCGGGGATGTGACGAGTGGAACTAACATATATGACACGCTCGTTGTAGCGGATGAGCAGGTTGCGGAGGATGCCGGCTTCGTTCAGATCGCCCAGTCGGATCATGTCCTCCACCCCGTGGACGGAAGTTGGGTGCATGGGCTTGATGTTGGTGGCATTCTGAGGGGAAATCCAATGTTCCTGTCAGAGTAAAGAGACAACAAACATCAACGGAGCAATCATCTCGACTTAGATGACATCTAAATGTGTGCCTTTTCGGTCTATAACTTCATTTTTCATATATGTTAGGAGTTTTGTTTTACTTTTTCTAATTTTATCCTGCTGTCCAAGCAAATGAAACAAACCACAATGCTCTTCTTTTGCGATCCAGACTGAAAATAAATGCGCTCATTTGCATTTTCTAAGATAATCTGTAAAATCAAATGGAAAAGGCTTCATTCGTTGTGTTTAAACTGGCAGTTGCCTTCCTGCTGTTTTGACGACTTACCCGGCCTTCATCATCCAGAACCTGGATCTGTCCAGAGTCACAGAGTTTCACCACGGCTCCAACGGGGACGTCAAACTCTCGCCCCGTCTTAAGGTCCAACCACACATAGTCCCCCTGAAAAAAATAGAAGTCGACCCACCAATTTTAACAACTAAATTACAAATGATGAAACCCGTTTTAACATTTGTTTAGCAAAGTTCTTTGCATTAATGAAATGAGCTATTTTCACAGAGAGGCCGGCTGCTGCTCCTCTGCAACAAAAGGAGTCAGTTGAGGGGGTTCAACTGATCAGGAGGCCACAACATCTCCTATTGGAGGTTTTCAGGGGTCATTCCACTGAGAAGAGAACCCAGGGCAGACTTGTTGTTTCAAAGACTTGACCACAGAAAAGCGATAAAATGTAAAGATTTTCTGAGAAATAAAGAGGTCTAACCCGGGTTGAATAACCAAGGATGAATATAGTTACACCACAAATCCAGGAGTTGCCTACTTTTTTCTCCTGGCAGCAGACTGATTGAAAGGAATTTGTCTAAGAAAAAAAGATTTAAAACAGGAAGGTTTCAGTCTGAAGAGGCTTTGATGCAACATGAGCTGGGTGTTAACAGACTTTACACACAATAAAATAACATGTAAAATATGAAAACCTTCTCTTTGTTATATGTTTTGGTAATAAAGTCAAAGTTAAATTAAAGGTCCTAAACGTTTTAAAAAATATGAAAGAGAAGAAGGAAAACAGAAAAAGTTTAAAACATCATATATCCTTAAACCTCTTCTTAAACTTTTGTTGGTTAAAATGACAAAAATGTTTAGATTAGTTAGTAAATCTAATTGTCTCGTTAAAAATGAGAAGCGTGTCCATTTCTGGTTTGAAGATATTTTTCTGTTTAAACTCATCAGCTGATCAAACATCAGCTGTAATACTACACGGGTAAAATAAGACCAGAAAGTCCTGACAAATATAATCACTGAAGTTATACTTTCCAAGTAGCACATGCATCATTTATTTCCAGGTTTTTAAAGCTGCTCCAACAAAATATTTTATCTGAAAAAGCGTCTGTCTGTAGTACTTAAAAAGTTTCTGCATCCATGCCTCTGGTTAGTATTACAATTATTAATAGTAATAATGTTTTCTTAAACAACAAATTATGTGTTTATATTTGGAAATCTTAACTTCTTAATTTAGTAAAACATTTTGTATAACTTCTTCCTCATCTGTAGCATCTCTTAAGCTTTCAACTGTTTGGCAATAAATTAATTTTAAAATTATACCATAATGTTTCCAGAAGTGAAGCATTTACTTAGCAAAGATTTGAATTAGAAATTTTAGAGTTAATAAATATTCAAATATCTTAAATGGAGAAAAATACCTAACCTGTAAAAATTTAAAGCAGAAAAAAAGGGATTTTCAACACATTTTACCCTAAAATACAGAAATAAAACAACTTTTTAATTTAGGTAAGAACCAAACATATTAAATTTATCACGATATTAAACATTTTCACTAGGTTTTGAAACAACCGCTGAGTTCAACCATTTCAAACACCTAAATTCTTAAAATATAGGAAGCTGCTAAAAGAAATCTCTTGCAGTTAAGACTTCGGCACAAAGTTCAGTTATCGCTCTACAGTCTAGACCGTGGCCTTAAAGGTTGTGCTATTTTAGCTTCTGTTCACCATCATCCAGATTTCTTTTCTTCAAAGGGATTCACAGCTGAAGCTTAAAGTTTCTGTTTACTGACATTACATTTTAAATAAACCTCAAAGACCATCCAGTTTGAACGTTTCCAAAAACTTTGAGAAAATCTTTATGATGACACGAAGCTGCAAAGTCACAAAACTTCTAAACTAATTTAGCTGCTGTTACTATCTCATTTATCTATCTCATCTTTAGCTGACACTCTAATTGCTTTCTCTTAATCTGGGTTTTAAACTAACCTTTTCATGAACAGCACTGGCGACAAGGTTGATGTAGAGATTAATAAATCTTCAGAGAACCATAGGAAAAATAGCTTCATACAGAACTGCATGTTTCAGTATTTAGGTGGAAAATGAAACATCTTTAAACTTTTTT
>JAVKLF010000028.1:2138781-2159574 GCA_034783495.1 Millerichthys robustus
GGAGGTGCTCCAGGCACGTCCGACCGAGAGCAGACCCCGGGGAAGACCCAGGACACGCTGGAGAGTCTCTCGGCTGGTCTGGGAACGCCTTGGAATCCTCCCAGAAGAGCTGGAAGAGGTGGCTGGGGAAAGAGAGGTCTGGGCCTCCCTGCTTAAGCTGCTCCCCCAGCGACCCGACTTGGATTAAGAGGAAGATAATGGATGGATGGATGGATGGATGGATGGATGGATGGATGGATGGATGGATGGATGGATGGATGGATGGAAGGACCTACCTGTTGCAGAATGACCATGGTTCAGTCTGTAGTTGATTCCAGGACATCAGAAATCACCAGGTGAGAACACTGAAAATCAATAAATAAATATAGCTGAGTTAGCTGGAGGTCTGCAGTTCAGTTCTGGTTCATGTTATTTTTGTTTTCTTGTTCTTGTTTGCAAGAGCTGATGTATTTGTGTGCTTTTGTTAGTTATTGTTTAGTTATTTGTTTTAAAAGTCTGGTGTAATAGTAACAACCCAACCAGTGTCAACAAGCACAGCTGTTTGTGCAAATCAACAGCTTTGTCTTCTGTTTTTGGCTCAACATCTAAATTAAAACAACCTAAATTTCTCACAGTTAAAGTGAAACAGCCCAGACAGAAAAACTCCTTTGTCAGTTGCATATTTTACCTGACCACATGAAGAATACTTTAAGGTTAAAGAACCAGATTAAGAGGTTTAATGGTCAAAAGTGCCACCAGAGCAAATCGTCAGTTGTGTGGTTCATCTGAAAACTGAGGGAACTGTGGGTGTAATTTGCTGGACTAAAGGGGGCTGGCTGAGAGATTTCATAAAGGCTTACTCTGATTCCTGGGGCTAATCCCATTAGTTAAATACGAGGCGCGGTTGTTGCAGCGACAACTGCTGAATCATTTTGTCTACTGGAGTCATCCTTCCTTTATTTCTGCTGTTTACAGTGAACTTTATTTGAACCATTTTCAGACAAATAAAACCTTCAGGTACACTTTAATAATCAAACTGCAAGGCATGGTATAAAGCAGAACAATATTTTGCACCTAACTTACTAACTGTAATAAATGAAAAAGGATGAGAGCTTCACATTTCATTAATGTTCTACAGGCTTGATTTACATCTTTTTAGTCCCAAGTTTTCTTTATTACCAGAAATAAATTAATATTTTAAGTGCTGAGGTTAAAACATTTAATTGAATTGAATATTGATCAGCTATTCTCCAAAAATATTAACATTTAATTCTTTGGGACAACAAAACAATAATCTATAAATAGCATTACATGAAATTGGTATAAAAATACTTTTTAAATTTAAAGTAAAGTGTTTTATAGCAATTTCTATTAATTTGTCTGCAGCTCGTCCAATATATACAGAGTTTATTCCAAAATGGAGCTTCTTGTTTGTAATTATAGGGTGCCAATCTGACCAAAATAACAAAAACCCACAAATCTGATCTTGCACCAAACCGCATGATGGAAAACCTTTACCCACATCCCAGTTACATAAATAATGACCCAAATATATTGCTGAGGATTAACCTCTTTCAATAATTTATAAACAACTTAAAAAAAACAATTCATGACATTTTAAAGGACATAAAAGAGTATTTTATGATCTGATTTTAGTCTCTCCCAAAAAACATCCAAATGGTATCAAAATGTCTTCAAATGCAGGAATCTGAAATTGTGCTTAGGTTAGTTTGACCAAATTTGCCTTAATTATTTGTTTATGTGATGGGTCACAGTCGTTTTGCATTGAACCGAACGACAAGTTAGGTTTCAGCAGGTTTTAATAGTTTTCTTTAGTCCTCAGTGTTTATTTAAAGCCAAGAAACAATTTATATAAAAACTATGTCCTTCGTGTGACCAACAACAATAATTTTATTACAGACGCATGCTTTTGTTTTACAAATAATTGGGACAAGTCATTTTTAAAAATTTGTCTTGGATTTCAGTATGAGTATATTTGCACTCGGGACACAGAAGCTTTTTTTTTAAAGATGGTTAATTAAACTTATTTATGTCCTCTTTAAAATGCAAAATTATCGGGAATGCAGATGTTTTGATTGACACAAAAAGAGTTGTATATTACTTATAAAATGTGTCAGGTCGAAGGTTTATGTTGTATTTTAATTTACTGCGAGGTTGGTATGGTAATGTCTCCCTCACAAACAGAACCTGAAGGATTTTCCTGTTAGATTGCATAAGACCATGAATTAGATCAATACGAGGGGAAACAAATATTTGACCCGAGTGCCAATAATTTAAAAATAGTTATTCAAAACTATAAACAAATGTCACAGTGAGGCTTTTTAATCTGGACAAAAACGAGCCCAAAAGCCACAGAATCTGATAAAAATGGGTCCAAAACATTAGCTGAAACATAATCATCTGTTACAACTAATATTGTGAATAATCATTAGAATGATTTAGGTAGTTTGTTTGTAAAAATTAACACTAAAATATAGATTCTGCCAGGTTTAAATGAAGAAAAAAAAATTCACTTGTGTTTTTTATTCTTTCACATCTCTTTGCTACTTTCCAGCTTGCAGAGATTTTTCATTTGTGCTACTCCAGCTCTACATATAATAAACAAGCACAGCATTTACTGTTGAGATGCAATTAAATGTCAAACACAGAATACAGAAAATTAGGGATTAAAAACAAAACACTAAGACCTAATCACCATGGCTCACAAGACCCGGAGTCAACCTCATCAAAGATTTTCCACATAAAGACCAGCTGCTTGTTAATGCCCCGGCTGTTAATCTGTCTGTGTGGTCTAAAATGGTATTCTAACAAGTATGTGCACGTTGTCGTGTGTGTCACTCACATGGCAGAGGTTCAGAGGCACAACTGGGTGTGAAACTTTTATCATTAATCAAGAAGGTTTGGGTGATTTCCCTCCATGAGTGCTGCGGTTCAGTGTCTGGGGGGGAAAAAAGTGGAGAATAAATTTAACATTTTATTGTTGCTCTGTTTATTAAATCTGAAATTCCAATTTCACATGCAACAAATACAAAATAACTGTATAAATAAAGTAGTTTACTTTAACAACACTTAGACCAGCTGTAGTTCTTTGGGTTTAAGAGCTTTACACGACCTCTGAGGTTTACATCTCAGCTAATTTCTGCAGGGAGGTAAGCTGCATTTAAAGTAACCGCTTATTCATGTTAAATTTCTGAAAATATTCTAAAATATAATCTCTAAAATGTCAAAGGCTAACATTACTGAAACCGTCACACCAATGGTATTTACCGTCAAACCACATTTCATTCAGGAAATTCAGAATTTGTATTTTGTTGGGAATTAATAAAAGTTGTTATAGTCATGACGTTTCCTGTTATTTACTTGTATCAGAAAAACAATTGTGGCTTAATAGTTGTACTGAAAGGTCACCATAAACTAGCTGACAAATAATTTACAACAAACTTGTCGAGAGTTAAAACTCCACATCTGAACCACCATTTACAAGTTTCTTTAATTTTATCACTTTTTACAGATTCATCATTCAACAATAAAAAAATTATTTCCCCTTAAATACTTTATTTTTCCAACACTTGTTCTTAACAAAAAGGAGCTAACGTATAAGCAATGAAAAATCCAATTTTATTCTGTAGGAATATTCAGCATGCATACTAACTTCATTATTCATTAAAATGATTGTATTCCTAAAATGAACCTGCAGTTTAAATCAGCTTTCATTGCTTTACCATTAATGAAGATTTACAAATAAATAAATAAAAACTTCCAACACGTTTTATATAAGAAACAATGAAGAGAAAAAAAAGTCATACGTATTTGATGTGACGACAATTTAACTTTTCAAACTGCATTTACTTGAAGTGAACGTAATGGCTGCTTTAAAGGCCGGCACAGGACAAAGTGAGAAATAAGAAGCTTTATCCAAAGCTACAGCAGAGCAGCAGCAGTGCGGCCCGACTGCAGGATAATAAACCCTCAGCCTCGACCCAACTTCACCTGCCACGCTTACCTCACAACGCGCTTTGCAATGTTTCCTTTTAGTCCTCCTAGTCCCTCTCCTGTATTTCCTGTTGTGTTGTAACTTCCTTTAAACCCAGCAGTTGACTGGATGGTTAATGGAGATCCTACGAAGTGATTTGTCTTTTTGTCGTCAGTCCTCTTCTTTTTTTTAATTCATTCTCAGAGGTTTGTCTTCTCCTGTGGCTCCAGGCTCCTTCAGGTGGGTTCAGAGTTTTTGGCCTAGTGGCAGTCTGTCTGGGTCAGTGATGGAGATCTACAGACTCGCTTACTGGGTCTCATTCATGGCTGCTGATCCTGATTAACTCGGAGGCGGAGCCTGTTGGTAGAAGAAACTGAGACCAGATGGCAGGTGGTGAGGAAGGTCTGCTTTCAAGGAGTCAAACTTTCGTGTAACAGTCTAAAAGGAACTTGAGCGATGTTTTTTTTTTAGTCTGAGAATCTATCAATGTTTGTTTTTTTAATTCCCTTTGGTATCTGACCATTTGTTCCCAAAGGATTTTCCCCCTCATCTGTTTAAATGAAATACAAAAGTTAACAGTTTGATGGACTGAAAATGGATTTTATCACCAAGAGCTCTCAGCAGAAAACTATACAACTGAAGGATGACGCATCTCTCTGGTCTTGTAAGTGTATTATAAAAGGGAAAGGCCTTATTTTCTTGAGTCGGTTCTAACTTGTGCAGTTAGAACCATTCCCTCATTGTCTCTGTGCTCAACTGAATTATGCTTCAATACAAACTAATTCAAAGAATGTCTCTAGTTGAGACATTTTATGACTTTTGTCAGAATAAAAAAATGTTTCTACATCTAAGCTTGTAAGACTTCCTTGTTTGTGAACTGGGTCACCCGGATAGGTGGGGTCATATCTCCTTCTTGAATGATGTCATTTCCAGAAGGCGTGACTCCATTCCGAAGAGACGTGTGAAAACAACTGTTGTGAAATAACTGGGCCAGTGACCGAAATCCTGAGCACTTGGCCCAGGCCTGTAGAGGCTGTGGTAATCCCTGCAAGTGAAATTAAATACTCAAGTCTAACGCTAAACCAGCAGGAGTTTTAGGTATTTGGGCATCTTCATCACAAGTGATGTCTAGGATGGACTGGGTATCTTATAGTCCTTGGTCATGAGGGCATTGCTTTGGTCGGCCATGGCAAAAATATAAAATAAACTTGTATCAAGTCTTCATTCTACTAGCAATCTTTACCATGAGGTTTAGATCATGACCAAAGAATGTGACACTGGATTCAAGCAGCAGGAATAAGTTACCTTTGTTACATCATAAGGCAGGAGTAGAGGCGCTGCTGCTTCACAATGAAAGGAGTCAAATCAAGTGGTTCGGACACCTCCCTCTGGTGGTTTTCCAGCATGTCCAACTGAGAAAATGCTCTGGGGCAGATCCAGGAAACAATGCGGGGATTGATCATCCTCTCTTGCCTGGGTACGACTTGGGAACCACCTGAAGGAGCCGAAGAGTGTTGATCAAAAGAGGAACATCTTGATTTCTCTCCAGTTGAATTTGCAACCTGACTTTGGATAAACAACAGGAGATGAGGATGGAGATGGTAGTTCTTACAATGACGACAAACAAAATATTTTTCCTCTTTTATTTCAAAGTCATGCCACAAGTTGACATTAAATACAAAAGAAAACTAATAATTTCAGATTGGAGCTATAAAATAACCACAGTGTAACCGAGAACCAAACTCAACTAACGCACAGTAAAAAAACAAAACAAAACCAAAAAAAGTAGTAAAGCTTCACACTGAAAAGAAGACACTGACAAGCACACGGTACAGAACATACAGCACGTCTCTCTGATACCTAGCTATCAGTAAACATACCAGTTGGGAACACAAGGTAAGGTATATATATATAAAATTAACAAGCTTATAAAATACTGATAAAAGATACTTGTTACAAATACGGTAGTATCTCCTAGAAGAGTCCCCATGCAGTAGGTATTCCAGTGTCCAGTTAATAAACATTGGCAGAAAAATACAAGATTCATTAGCTCATTCCTTCAGTAGACAAGACTCGATCTCAGATATTAAAAAAACGTCCGTGTTTTGAATTGGATTTAGTCGACGTGACACAATCTGTAGAGAAACTTGGTGCTTTGTCTCTGGATTTATTTAAAATGCGTGCAGCTGTGTTCAAATTCACGTGGCTTTAAAAATCAGTACGCAAACAGTCCTTTGTTGAAACGTGACAATCTAAAACCAACAGTCTTCAAAACACAAATTAGTGCGGCCAATTTAGTTTTTTCCTACTCCAATCATGTGTATGGATTATTAGAGGGTAATCTTTTCACTGAATTATATTAATGTGATAATCAACCTGCAAATTCAGCTTTTTTATTGTAAAGTATAAAAATATTGTTGCTCAGTTGTCTAAGTACAAATCTTAAAATATTCCTGGGACCCATCAGAGATCTTCAACAAGTTTACTTTGCTTAATCTTACACGTGAAAATGGTAATACACAGATATTACAGCCTTGTCTTTTCACACATTTGCTGCTTTACTAGTTATATCACTTCGCAAAAGTCAGTCCATCCTAGCAGCTTCATCAAAAGCCAAAACGATTCCTATCCAATAAATGTGGAAATATCAAACTGAAGCTGAACAAAGTTAAATTTGACGTTTTGTCTGATATTAGGCAGATAAAAAATAAAACCCTGACAAAGTGTTGAGGTTAAACTGTTTTTCTCAAAGACTCCAGTAGTTCTTAAATTCAGTGAAAAGAATAACGAACATCTGTAGCTCTAATAATTCACACAACTTTCATAAACTTACAGTTACTGCTGGGTTCAAAGATTAGAAAATTGGATAATTTTAATGCATGCAAAGATGCAACACAGGCTCCCTATTACACACAGTACGTTTATCAGAGTAAAAACGTCAGATTATATTGGAAAACATTTCATGAATCTAAACGTATTTTTGTGATTTGAAATGGTTTTAAGCACTAAAAGCTTTTTTTTTTTTTACTTCTTTGCTGCATGCACCGTCATTCTTCAATCCATATAAAAGTCATTGCTGTTGGGAGATTAGCTTTGAATTGTGTTCTTTAAACCTACTTTGGCCAGGCCATGCAGAAATTATGCACAGAAAATTAGAGCTTTAAAGTAACCAAAAAACACACTCAAGGTCCAGGCACTCCAATCAAGCTTGGTTAGGTTAGTAGCTGCAGGGTTTGTGTATATTCGTGTTTAACAGTGAAAGCCGTAACACTTTTGGCAAAGGTTCACTATGTGCAACAGTTATTAAAAGTAACAACAACGCAGAGAAAATCACATACGGACAGACATAAAATAAAAAGACAGTGGAGAGGAAAACAGAAAAATTCCTCACTGACCACATTATCGGCGCTTTGGCACTACTTCTGCGGCACCGGATCTCAAACCCGATTCACAAAGAGCTCGACAATCTAGGTCCTAACTTGTAGGAGTAAAGAAATTTCGAGTGACACATTTCACCTCAAATACTCCCAGCTTTCAGGTTGCGTGTTAATGTTCACATTTCGTGCAAAAAAAATTAAAGTGATCAGAGGAATGGAAAGTTGATGTTAAAAATTTTTTTTTAAAACTCAGTTCAATATTTGCAACAGCTGAACAAAAAATATATAAAATCCATCGTGGATTAAAGATTGTGCTGTCAATTTGTTAATTATTTCTAATTTATTAATTGGTCTTTGGCTTTCTAATGTTCTATTCTGCAAAAACAAGCATACAAAAAAAGATGAATTGCCTAAATAAAGCAAAAATCGACCTTATATGATTTGCCAATAAGCATATTTTTCTTTACTGGAAGCATTTTTAAAATTCCTATGTCAATGTTTTGCTCTCACATTTGATATTTATGTAATAGCTCCAAGGTGCTCAGCCGAATACTGTTGAATAAATGCATAATAGTAAACACATCTGTAAAACATTAGTTAAGTAGGAAAGTATTTTGTCTGTTTTGAATCAGATATCGGAACACTTTACTTGAATTGTTTTCAAAATACGAAACAATAGCAAAACTGTGAAAACTTGTGGGAAAAATCTGGTTCTTCTGATTCCTCCTGGTGCTTCTTTTGTGACAGTAAGAAATCCTCAACCAGACAAGTACAGGTCATTTCTACAACAAAGATGTTTATGCAAGTTGTGCCAATCTAATGAAGACAATAAAAAACAACATTTAGGCTAAATTTAAAAACATGACTCAATCAAACCCACTTCTTCTTTGCCCACGTACAAAAATAAGAAGACAAAGTTTGTTGGAAGGATTAAAGCACAGTAAAACGGGACCAGGAGAAACCTGGAGGTTTTAACCATTTAGGAATTATTTCAAGGCCTCCAGGTCCCGATAAGTAAATACCTTTTTTGTAAATTTGTACAAGCTTTGTAATGACTGACAATTCTCAATGATATCTTTGGCACAACTTATTCTTCACAATAAACCATTCATCCACCGTTGTTAGTTATTTGCAGCTGACGTCACAAGATAAACACAGCATCAACCAGAGTTACACCAAGTTATTCAACTAAAGTTGGGGCTCCAGTGCCTTGCACAAGGACACTTGAACAGTACCTTATAAGGGGACATGACTCATTTTTCTCCCCGTCTCTGTCTATAAATAAATAAAATCCATTTTTTTACAACTTGGCACTACAGTTTTAGCCACTGACTGCAGGTTTCATTATCGGTCTCACATTTAACTTTCTATCGAACTGAAAAAAAGAAAGCGCACAGAGAAGTAGCACCTAGCTAGTCAACAACTGCTTCTAATGTTCACAGATGCTAGGGGCAAAATGAATGCATCATTGTAATACAAGACAACCGTTTCAAACCGTTTGATATGATCAGACTGAAATGAGATGTACTGTCGACATGCTGATTCCTCAAAACTAGCATTTCCAACATGTTTGGAATAGAAAGAATAAATATACAGTAAGAATTGAACAGTACAAGCCCATGAACATATTGGAAAATAACTCATGCACGACACATTTACAGGGATGCTGTACATAAATCTGCGTGACCAGTTAAATGCCATGTGAGACAGTTCAAGTAATTAAAAAAGGCGCTGATAGAAACCCAGGAAAACTGATCTGATAGGTGGTCAGAGACTAGTCCACAAACAGTCTTACATTCAAAGGAAATGTCTTGATGATGACAGAAAAGTACATTTTTTAATTCCAACAATAAAGAAAAGAAAAGGAGAATAACAAAAAGTGTATAAAACTTGGACTGCACTTTTGAACAAACAGAAGTAAAGCAAAGCCCACTAGGAGCTAAAAGGTTAAACTGGGTGGTCACATGATCGACAAGAATTGTCATTGTTAATAAGAGATAGATTACATTTGTACCACTTGTGGTTTAATATGCAAAAAACAACTTGTGAAATCAGAAGTTCACCCATGCTGTTTTTCCTGCTGTGGAGGCAAAGCCAAGACCAAAATGATGGCACGGTTGTTTGGCAGGACATCTCTTTCGCTGAACCTCCTCCGTCTTTTCTCTTTGAAGGTCTTTAAAACTTCTTCAAACTAAAGTGCAAGGTGTGTTTTCCCCTAAAGGATTCATCTGTTCACACCTTTCCTTGACAGCTTTTTGTCTTTTACTTCAACAGAAAAGTATTCACCCAAGCAATCCCACAAAATCCCATTCAAGGCAAAGCTGGAACACACATACACACACACACACACTGCGCCAACTGTGCCAACAGCAGAAGCACAGATGTCGTCGTTTTATTTTTTAAGATCTCGTGACGTCAGTTTTCTAGGTTGACCCATGAGCCTCTCGTCAAAGGAAGCGTCAGGCAGTGGTGTTGCCGTTAAGAGATGATGTGGCACAGGGGGTGGTGGTTTGTAGCTAGGCTTGGGCTGGACCGGGCCAGGAGGTTCTGAACAAGGCTGAACAGAACAGAGGGTCTGGCTCATCTTTGGTCCCATAAAGCACTTGATTCATGTTGAAGTGAATCTTACGCAGGAAGGAGGGTGTCCAAAAAGGGAGGGTAGCACTATAAGAAGCGCCGGCTGCTAAGCTACGACTGGAGAGGTTTGCAGCACAGGCAGAGGTTGTTTTTTTTATATAGCCATGCAGTTTATAGAGATCGTCCATAGCAACCGGCGCCGAGGGATTCTGGAGTCAAATGGTACAAGTGATGGAAGACAGGAGGCGGGACTTGAGCACACATGAGAGCACACACAGCACAATGCAAAAATAAAGATAAAAAGCTCCAGGTAGAAGGAGAACATAGCTGCTGTTGGCTTTTGTTTGGAAAGTCCACACTAAAAAAAAAAAAGTAAAACTAAAAAAAATTAAGAAAGTGGAGATAGGCTCTCCAAAGCACCTGCAAAATGACAGATGAGGGGTCTGGGTGGGAGAGATTTAATCACAGGTATATCAGAGGAAAAGGTGGGGAAGACGTGGATGACAAAAAACAAATTGCAGACTCTAAGAAATGAAAATAGAGGCTGTGCTAATGCTGAGAACAGCTGATAAGTTTGTAACATGACTCCCCTTTCCCTCCCTTCCTATCTTCTCAAACTGGAGAGACTGACTCAGCCTTAAGGCAATGCATAGCCCTTGGAAAGATTGGCACATGCAAGGAGAGTGCAGAAATGTGTGCATATGTATTATCTGTGCATGTCTACGTGTGTGGGCCGGAATTTAAAAGAAAGAAAGAAAACCGAGGTACTGAACAACTGATCTGATCAAACCGTCAGCTCGGGTGTTGAGATCCTGGAAACTAAACAAGCAATGAAGCCTCATGTCAGAAGCTTCTGAGGCAGACATTTAAAATTGTCCATTTTTAGCTGAAATTGCTGAAAGGATGAGCTACGACTGCTGTCATCTCAATTTATGGATGCAAAGGTTCGAAAACCCCATAAACTGAGACAAAAATTAAATGCGTTGGGGACAAAAAAAAGAGAAAAATTTAAAAAAGGCAATAAAAGTAGGACACAAAGAGTTTCAAAAAATTGTTGAAGATGAGCAGCAAACAGAATTCGATCTGCACTAACGATCTCGTCAGATGTTGGTGAGTGTGGTGGAGGTGATGAGGCGCACAGTGAGCATGCCCGGGAGGTCGTTGTCCTGGCGACTGCCCTTGTCACGGAGGTGAAGCGTGTGCTGCTCCTGCCGTTCGTTGGGCTCGCTGAACAAGATCACCTGACCCAGGAAGGTGTCCACGATCATGTTCTTGTTGTAGACCTGAACGCCGCTCGCGGAAAACCGTCAGCAAAGGCGGAAAACGGGAATGATGGAAGAGAGAAAAAGAGGAGAAAACGAGAAAAAACAGAAGGAGAAACAAGGGCAGACAGAAATTTAAACGTGACCGAAGGTAGAAGAAGTAAAACACAGATGATAAAAGGGGAGTTTTCAAGCCAAGAAGGAAGTATACAATGAAAAAAAACTTTTTAGTTGGGATGTTTGGATATGTGCTTATTATAATGGGTTTAACAAAGGCTGAGAAAAGCCTGGAGAGAAAGTCTGTCTTAAACTTTAAGTAAACAAAGACTTCTGATGTTCAACAGAAAAATACAGCCTTATCAAGGCTCACTCCTACCTTTTTTCACCACCTCATTATTAACATGATTTCATAGCTTTGATAAATGCAACATTAAATTACCAAGCACAAATCCCTCTGCACATTCTGCCTGATGCTCAGGCTGTAGCTAATTGGGTATAGATGTTCTGCAAATTTTCTTAGTGACCTCATTCTCACGTTACATCATCTCACAGAGGGAAATGATTGAAGAAAAGAGGACTGAAAAAGAAGGTGAGAAACACAAGTTGAAGTGAGAGAAGTGCTGAAAGATGTTCTGTTGAAAAAAATAAAATGTTGGTGGAAATTATGCTTACGACATCCTCCATCTGTCTTTAGTGTGGCATAAACATTTGCATCCTAAGTTTTTTGGAAGTATTTAGTTTTTTTTTTTTTACATAACTACAAGATAAATAAATGTATTTTACTATCAAGTTTTCAATTTACTTTTCTTCATCAATACTTGCAGCCCTTTCAAACGTTTAAAAACATGATTTTGCTTTTCTTTTCCTTACTAGGATTGTTTTTAATTTATGTGTATAAAAAAAGAATAAAAGCTGATACTTCAATTCATCAGCAACAATTCTGTCCTCTTTTTTTATATATAGATGTCACCAAAGAAATTTAGGTGGCACCATCCTGATCCTGTACAGTATTTAGGCCAGTTGGTAGTGTGTTCTCCCAAAGATAAGGAAAGGTTTACAGGAGAGTAGTGAGACCAGCTGTGTTGATGTATGGTTTGGAGACAGAACAGGAAGTGCCATAGTTGAAGATGTTGAGACGAGGATGGAGAAGATTAGGAATGAGATCAGAGGTACAGCACAGGTTGAAGGACTGGGAGATTGTTAGAGAGGCCAGACAAAAGGATGCCGTTAGAGGACATAAGAGGTAGTTGGAGTGAGGACAGTGTGAGATGGAGGAACACTTGCTTAGACCCCTGAAAAGATAACAACCGAAAGAAGAAGTAGGAAGGGGAGGTGTGTTGTCCCACAGTGAGATGTGGAGTGAGGGTGGTAGCTTACTTCAATGTGGATGGCTTCCTTGGGCTTTTTGCGGTAAAACAGGCCTTTGATGTCAAAGTTTGGGCAACGTGTGTCTTTCTGAACGGGCGAACGAACCCTCTCCCCTTCACAGGTGATTATCGCGTAGGGATCAACAGCTGCAAGAGAGAAAAGCCGCAACAAATCTATTGAAGGCCAAACTTGAATGCTGCTGAATAATTAGTTTTGATTTAGATCACTGAGTAACTTGGGAAAATATACAATATACTTCATATCTTATTCACTAGGTGGTGCTGTGGTACCTTTGCCAAGATACTGATTCACAGGCGTTTGTAAAATTTCTTTAGGAGTCATAGACTCAAAATTAAGGATTTACAGCTGTTGTTCAGAGTATTATCTTACCTCCATTGGAGTCTTGTCCCTGCAGTCCCTCGGCATTCATTACATGGACCTGAGTGACCAGCTGAGGGTAGCCACACATCCCCGTCCAACACGTTTGAGGAGGCTCGTCCAGGGTCAACTCTCTGTCAACACAGAGAACATGAATGTGATAAGATATCTCATCCTGAAACAAATCCAGCTCATATTTAAATGTATGCTCGGTACGTTTCAAACGCTACTTATTGTGTTTCAGTAGTAAGTAAGTACATATTTACTTGCAGTCTGAAGGCACATCAGTGAAGACACGGAGCAGAAATTCACCCTGCTGCCCGGGGTCAAAGGTTGTTGGGATGATGACGTAACGGCCCTCCTGCAGCTCCTTCCTGAGAAAGATGCAGCGTGAGTTGATGTAGATAGAACCTGCTACTTTCTGCTGGGCTGTGTGCATACGGTACTTTCGATTCAGTTCAACCTGAAGAACACAATAAAAATGGTTTCATAAGTTTAAAGAAAATGCAGTGTGCTTTGCTTTCTACCAGATGTTTTCATAGCATTTCATAGAGTTTGTGTGTTTCTACCCGGTGGATATCAAAGCCTATAGCGAGATTTTCCCCTTTTCCTTCCTGCGGAGTAGCTCTTTTTTCTTTTTGTTGTAAGCAGATTAGCACCTCATCTTCCACCTTCTTCACATCAAACACATACTGAAGAAAAATAAAGCAAAAAAGGGAAAAAAAACACTATAAGTGTTTGCACTGTCGACAAACCTCTTTTCAAAAAAACAGAACATGTGGACCAACCTGAGGGTTCTGGAGGAACGTGGTTTTGTGATTGATGCAGCCTCCTGATCGGTTGCGAAGAGGATCTTGACGGTGGACCCAGGAACCCCTCATCACCTCCTCCTCCCAGGTCTTGTGAATGCTCAAGTAGGAGGTGTTGATGAGTCGGCAAAGGATGAGATCGGTGAAGTACTGGCAGAAGTCATCAAACGTCATCCTGCAGAAGGACAGGCAAGGAGGAAAAAAAAAACGAGGAAGAAGACTGAAGAGAGTGGACAAAGACTGGAGAAAAAAGATCTTCAACAGATGCAAAAATGAAAGAAAATGGGACCAGAATTAGAACAGTTATATCAAACAAGTTAGCAATGTTTACATGTTTACATGTAATCAAATAACATTTACAACAGCAGGGTTTTTATTTACAGCACAAACATTTCTCCTAAAACCTGTTTCATGTTAGACAGAAAAGGCCTCTCATCAGAACATATTAGGAGCATCTCTAATATAACCTACGAGCCGAAGGCATCCTCGTCTACTTCCTGCGTTTAAATTCTGCACAAAGCTTGCGAGCTTTAAACTTGCGCTCCACACAATGTTTCCTGTTTGTGTATTTTCATGGCATCATTACAGAGCCATATGTTTGGCATGGGTACAGCACTTTCGGTTGTTTCGTGTATTTTGTGTTGATAAGTAAATGTACTCTAATAATCCCAAATGGGGAAATTAGTTCTCTGCATCTTTAGACGCTGTATGAGCTTGTCCCCTGCGCCTCCTGCAGCAGTCTGCTGACATCAAATCACCAGCACTACACTGGGTTTCATCCACCTGGAACCACCGCAGAGGTGGACACAAAAGCCCAGTTGGAACTGGAAATAGAGACACAGCTGGCCAAGGTGGAATTGTTGAGAACTGCTTAAAAGCACACAAGTAGAGAAGATGCTTATGGCATCCAGGGAGCAGATGGGGGTTTGTCTGCCTTGCTCAAGGGCCTCGAGCAGGGAACATGAGGGTTGCACCCACATTTTTCTGTCGCCAGTCTGCGAAGTTGAACGAGTTGAAACAGCGACCTTCTGATCACAGGTTCATCTTCTCTAACCACTGCATCACCGCTCCCATTTAAGAGGATACGGCCGATTGGGAAAATTGTGTTTCCGTGCAGACAGGACCTGAGTGAACTGACTTGCGCTTTATGTTTATGTCCCACTCGGCACTTTGGGATTTGGACTGTATTTAATCAAGCAAAAATACTTCTTCCAATATTGTTTCTGTTTTAACTTACCCACCTTTCACTAAATTTAACAATAAAGGTTTTAAGCCTTATTTCAGTCATTTTTTCATGTCATAATATCCTCATGTTTAGAAGGGTCAGCAGTATCAACATCTGGTGTGTTTTAGCTGCTGATTTTATGTAATATGAAATATCTTATAACTCTTTGTAGACCAGATTTCTTAATACAATACTGAAGCAGCGTGGATTCTTTTTACAGTTACTATTTCAGACTTCCAGCCAAGATCCTTTGCTTTGTGCAGTTTTCATCAGAAACACTCCGGATGCTTCTGGGAAACAACTGAAACATTTACTGTAATGGCAATTGTTGTATTGAATGACCGCGATAAGATCGGATGGCAGAATCTGACAGAGAAGCAGGCAGAGGAGGGCGTGAGACCACAACAGGATTTTACAAGTTTTTCTGCAACAGTTTTAATTCAACTGGGACTGTGAATGAAAGCCTGTGTGGATATATCTGGTAAATTTACATCTTGTAAAGCAGAACTGATGTTAGGGCTTTTTAAAAAATTTATTAAAAAAAGAAACAGATTAATTGTAATCTAACCCATGGGTGGTTGTAGTCTGCTGTTGGAGAAGGAAAAGTTATAAATTGTTGTAGGAGCATCAGTTTTTGCTTCATGTAATCATATTAGGTTGGATCAACCAGTTTAAATAATTTTAAAGGAAGAAATAAAATTGTGCAAGTCTTCGTGTTTCTTACCAGAACTCGCCGTCGTCCTGCACCGTGACGCCCAACTTCTCTCTTTCACTTTTGCTCACCTTGTTCCACTCCTCTGAACTGCAGAGAGGGGAAATAAAAAAGAAGCAGACGTCAATAAATCTTTTATTTTTTAACATATTAATTTCTAATTTCACTAATACAAAGAACGTAATTTATCACATTTAAGACCAATTCTATTAGGTTTATTTTACATCTTGATTACAAAATCAGGGCTGTACGTTAAATTTTTTTAGCACTGGTGCTACAGAAGATGTTGTTTTGTAGCACAGAAAAACATCAGATATGCATCTGATTAAGTACCACATACTGAAATGAATGAATGAATAAATAAATCTAATTTGTCTCGTTCAGACAGTCATGAAACACAGTAATTGAACACCTATATTGTGAGATATTTTTCAGCCATATCGCCCAGCCCTAGTTAGATTTTTGTAAAACTCTAAAGGCCTTGTGTCTTTATCTCTCTTGAAGAAAACAATCACTGATCTGTAAAATCATACCCAGACATCAAGGTCCATCTGTGTTTACTGCTCTGGGGAACCATAAGTGTTTACTAGATGGAGTATTTCTCCACTCGTCTCTACATTTATTATTCACTAACAAACATCCGCATCCCAACAGTCTGCAGGTCTGCACTTACAGCAACAGGTTTTATCAAATCATGACTAAATAATTCAGTGACAGTTGGTAAATGAGATGATTCACGTCTCCTTAATGACATCTGTCTTGTTCACTCATCAATAATTCAGACTCCATTATTACCCGGCTTTACCACCTTCCCCGTTTGTTTCTCAGATGTAGATGGAGGACCTTTTATATCAATGATCTGTTTCTGTGAGACGTGCAGTTGACCATAAATGGAGGAAGGAACCAGAAACTAGTAAACAACCTTCTAAAGGGGTTGAGTTTAGTCTCCTTGTTCACTCTGAGGTCCATTAGCTTGATTGCATTTTCATTTTTCATTGTCTACATGACATTTCTCAAGGTGTTGCTTTCTTGCCTACAAAGTGTGTTTCATGTATGCACTGATCCAGTCATTTGGGATTTGCTCATTCATCACATGCAGTCTCTTAGAAATTGGTGTGTCAAAATATACAGGACCCAGAGGAGCAGCTCACTTTGACGTTTTTTAAATTAAATTAGTGAAATCATTTAAACCGGTGCACAACAAGGTCACATATTACAGCGTGAATGTTTTTTTTATGCTCCTCTGACTCACGGAGACGATTCAGTTGCATCAGAAATGATGGATGAAGACAGTTTGGTAAGTTGTCGTGACCTCTTGTAAGAGCTGCGGTGGATCATCCTGGCCTGCAGGTGGCAGCGCTGCATTTACCTGTCGCTCCAAGGTCCACTCCACTCTTTCTCTCCCCAAGGGTTTCTCATGCGGATCATGTGCAGCTTCTCTGATTTGAAGAAGGCCAGCAGCCCGTGACCCAGCCGAACCTTTCGGACATCCGTCACCGCGTAGGCGTGGCCTTTAACCAAACCACAGTCCAGCCGCGCCTCCATGTCCTCTACTGTGGTCGCCTGGAAAATGAAAAACAAGCGCTAGACTTTCAGAGAATTGCACTCAGGCCTGTCTGTTTGCTAATTACACAGAATCCTCCACTCTGCTATATGTGAGAGCCATAAAGAAATCAATGGTGAATGAGAATTGAACAAAACACAACCAGATAGAAATCTCCCATTTTAACATTGAAACACCCAAAGTACTTGTCTGCATTTGTATTTTGTTAGCCATTTCTTTTATTCTTAATTGTCTATTCTACCACTTTGCTGCAGCTACAATGCAAGTTTCTCCACTGAGGGACAAAAAAAGATATTCTATCTTTAAGACACTGACAGTGAAGGTATTACTGTGTGCTTCTATATATCAAAATATAACAATGTATCCTACTCATGTATGGTTCATTCCTTGTTTCTCAACTTCTTCCTTTGCAACTAGTTTGCAGAAGCAGGCAGCCCTGTCGTTTGAGCAGCTGCTAAGGTGTGATCAAAGAAAATTGCACTGCCAAGAATACAGTTTGGCAAGAACACAAAAATGTGTCATGATTTTCAAAACCTTTCCACTCAAATTGCCGGTCAGAAACATAAACGAGTTCAATCAGATTGCAACAGAAAATTCACACATTTTCTTGCAATTTCCCCACAATTTTGAGTCTCCAATTACTTTTCAGCAGTGGCAGCCTAGATTGACACCACCTCAAGCTACTGAGAGTCATTTTGTTTCCAGCTCACCCTGATGGAGCAGCTGATGAGGCCATCTCTGTTATGGACTTTGAGAACTCTTTCAAACAGCTGATTACGGGCTGCTTCATCTGTAGCCATCTGACCTTCCAGCAGGTCCACTGGCTCAGAAACTCCACCCGTAAAATCCACCAGGGCATCAGCGGTGTTTCCCCCATCCAAAGCCTCATAGCAGCCATAAACTCTGGAGGAGAAAAAGAGGAGGAGAGTCTATGTAGGCTGCTGCTTCATGGGAAAACAAAAGGACTTATAGCTTCTTCTTCAGATTTTTATTTTTTGTAAAAGCATTTCTCTCCTCTGATTGTACATCTGCTGGCACAGAAACTGACTTGGCATAGGCCTTCTCCACCAGGGCGCTCCAGAACTCGTTGCTGTCATTGGAGTGGCAGTAGACGAGCTGGTTGTCCACTGTTGGTAGCCGGTCGTCAATCACCACGTCCACCCACTCGCCGAAGCGCCAGAAGCGGAAGTGAAAAATCCCTGCGTATGAGTCAGGTTTTTCTGTGTCCCACTCCTGCTCCTTCCAGTCCGGAATGACCTACAGCAAAGAAAAAAGACCAGAGACAGGTGAGCTGAACGTTCAGCTGCTTGTTATTGGATTCTGAGTAATGTAATGGTGGAGTGGACATCCAGAGAGAGAAAAAAAGAGAGATCATGTCCTCTCATGTCTGCTGAAGTATTTAATGATGGGCAATCAGTTTAAACCTGGCTCACGGTTATAAATCCAGCTGTAACAGGACATGAATCAGAATTTTGTGTTTGTTTCAGCTTCCAGACTCACAAGTTGACCAGATATCCTCCACCTCAACATCTGGACCTGCAGAGAAAGATCACATCCACTACCGTCCACCATCACCAATCACTCAAAAAGATCATTTTTAGTATGTAAAATATTAGAACAAGTGCTTTTTGAACCACGTGATGCTGTGTTTGCACTCATTTCTTCTTTGCAGATCACATTCCTGTGACTCAGCATCCAGACAAGGATGACTTAAAGACCACTGATGGAACCTCCTCGAGTAGGAATATGGCCCACAATGAAAGCTGCAAATGATGCAATGAGGGACACCACATGTGAACCGAGTGATAGTGGTTCAGTGGGAGATGTCAGGATGTGTTAACTGAACTATGCTTCCTGTCAAAGCTCTCTGTGGGAGGTGACACAGCCTCTACAAGTCTGTGAAACAGCAACAGCTTGTTTGAAAAAAAAAAGAAAAAAGATAAGGGAGCAGGGTGGAGGGGGGGGGGGGGGGGGGAGACACTGCACCACAGAGTCTGTGTAATCTTGTAGGTCATCTTTCCCGTAGTCCATTTTTATTGCTTACTTTCCGGCTCTGCACTGATGGTGGGAATGTTTATTTAATCTTAGCTTTCACATGAGTTGACTGTCGCTTTGCAGCAGCTGAAATTTAACGGGTGATTCACCTGAAGATGACCAGGAACTCGTGGCTTTCACCTGTGCTCTGTAAAAGTGCTCCAAACTAATGGAGTTTTAATCTTTTTTTATCTGTCCAACAGCAACCCACATGAAACGACTGTATTCTAAATATTTCTGTTGACAGTCAAAAGGTTCCTTGATGGAACTTGGTGTACCATGTAATGTTAGTTAAGGAACGGTAACCAAGCACACAAAGTCAAAAACAAAGTGTGACAAACAGTACGGAGCACAGCTCCCCATGGGCCGACCCTGAGCTCTGCTCCTAAATGTAATTAGGATCTTGTTTTTGCCTCATCTGTACGTCTTCATAGGACCCACCCTCTGCTCTTAATACCTCTCAGACAGGCACCCACACAAACTGTGCAAGTCTGCAGAAACAGAGATTAGGAGTTAGTCTGGGGGGAAAAGGCTTCGACAGAGCTGACAAATTTAATACGGCTGTGCAGTTGGTATTGACCTCTTGGCTGCTGTGAGCCGTTCTAACATGTCTGAGAAGATTGAGCTGCCCTTCCGGCTGGACACTCAGCTGACGGAGGTGATGCGCCTGCGGGTTCAGTCTCTGCAGCAGCGCAGCCAGAAGAGGTCGGAAGGGGAGCGACTGCTGCGGGCCAACGAGGCCGTCTACCGACTGGATTTCTCTCAACAAGCCCTCAGATTTTCACACTGGACGGTGCGGCTGGCTCAGCCTGGACGCCTCACCATCACAGCCACCTCGCAGCTCTGGACACCAGACCTCACCAATCTGATGACACGTCAGCTGCTGGAGCCTGCCGGCGTTTTCTGGAGAGCACCTAAAGATGCCTCGGACGCACCTATCCAATGCTACGAAGCGGACGCAGATGAATTTGGTGAGAGGATAGCAGAGCTGGCTAAGGTAAGGAAGGTGATGTACTTCCTGTTTGCGTTCGCAGACGGCTGCAGCCCAGAGACGGTTGACTGCTTCATCTCCTTCAAAGTGGACAACTGATGAAACCAACCTCTTCAAGTGGTTTCAACGAGACTGACCATTTGTCAAGCTGGCAAGTTTTTAGAGACATATTGTAAGAAAACATCTGCTACCAAACTTATTGCTCACGAAATCTGTTTCTGTATATCTTGTATCCTTCAAAGCTGAGAGTAAATATGACTAATTCTTTATAAATCCAATAAAAATTATTTTGCACTTTTGTAATTAAAATATGAGCATGGATTTGTTTTTGTTCTTTGGGCATAAGTGCTGAACAAAACTGTTCTCCTGCTTCTCCTCCTGTTCGACAAACAGCCAGCCCTGAAGGGTTTGCAGGAGCTGAGTCCCACATGAGACGATGCACAGAGACGGTGTGTGTGTGTGTGTGTGTGTGTGTGTGTGTGTGTGTGTGTGTGTGTGTGTGTGTGTGTGTGTGTGTGTGTGT
>JAVKLF010000028.1:2177730-2191356 GCA_034783495.1 Millerichthys robustus
AATTTACTATTGGAGTTTTGTGTTTCAGACCAAACAAACCAAAGAAGTTCAGAAAAAACGTATAGGATGATAGTTTCCCCCCAGTCTCAACAAATCAAATAAACCAAAACTATTTGACCAAACTGTGAGTCGGCTGCATAACGTGCGAGTTTGTCTGTTTTATTGTGCAGAGACGCGTTAAAACCCACAATGCCGTTAGACATGAGGTGATGCCAGTGAAGCTTCCTGCCACTGTGGTTCTTCTTGTAAAAATCTTCAACCTCTGGGATCAAATCCTCCAGCTCCATAGGCAGAGAGACGAAAACCTTCTCGCTGCTCCTCGACCACGCTCCGGCATTCAGGATCTTTATGTTGACGGAGTCGGCTGTCGGGGAGCAAACAACCAAATTCCAGCTCAGCACAAAAACATAAACACAGCTCTGCACAACTGCCCACTAGTATTAGTAAGAAGCATTTAAACACTAAATAAAAGTGAAGAGTTTTACTCTCTGCAGCTGTTTATGTGTGACGTAAATCTTACCTGGTAAAGCCAGCTTGTTGTGTTTGTGCATTTCTTTAAAAGACTGATTGAGATCCTCGGACACCTTGATGTCTTGAAACATTCGAGCCAACTTGTTGACATAATCAGCAGGCATTCCTACTTCCTGTAAGAACAAATTAAAGCTTGTGTCTTCGGTAGCTAATAATAAATTATTTTAAGTGTTAAATCGAGACAATGACTAGCGTTGTACAGAAAGTCACTGATTTGTTGTGATGTTTCATGTGTGAAACTTGTGGAGCGGCACCGTTCATTCATCAGAGCGTGAAATGAAATCTGTTGCGTACCCTGAGCCATTCCACCATGTTCTCCTCGATCTCGCTGTCGGCTGAGATGTCCAGGATGAGACGTCGGGTCAGGTGGGCTTTGTGGTAGCGCATGAACACGTCTTTGTTCTGCACGTACTTCAGCACTAAAAGCTACAAACAGGAATCAGTTAATAAAAATGGAGACGAAATGTGTTTTATTGTTTGTTCCATGCGGGTCTACAGAACAGCAGGAGTGTGTCTTGGTCACATGACCGTGTGATCTACTGTAGCAGCTGAAGGGCTAACCAGAACAGGCAAGAGTCTGGATTTAACATTACTGTTGATGTCAACAAAATAGTCATAGCGACTTTTGATGTGTTGACTGATACATTTTCATTATTATGATCAATTATGACAGACATAAAGAATAATAAATATACTTCATCAGTTGAATTAAACTAAGAAAGAAATTAGATATTAAACTAAGACATTAACATAATTAACAATATTAATTTATTGTAAAAAGATTTAAGATAATTTGTGACACAGATCCAGTTGGTTGTTTTGTCTGCTGTGAGCTGTCACGCTGTTTGGACGCCATCTTTGCTTCTCTGTGTTGTCACAGATGCTAACAGTGGGTGTGATAGGTGGGGCTCACTCTAGGTTTATTTAACTATATGGTTTGTTCTTAGTTTGTTCTCAGATTTTAAAAAAATTCATGATTTAGGTCAGTGGTGCCCCAAAATTTTGATGCATGGGCCAAAAAATTAGTTAAAAATGCTCACAGGCCACAGAAAATAGAATTTTTAGTTTTAAAAATGTATAGTTTTTAAACTCTCAACAACAACATAAACAGAACATTTTGGTAAAAAGACAAAATTGTATAGTTTTGGTGAATATGGAGTTTAAAATTGCTGTCCATCTGAAACCTAAAAAACAACCCATGGTAAATAAAATTGTTATCTACAAAAAAAAATTATAAATAAATCAGAAAAGTAACTCACAACTTCCTTGAGCTTGGCCTCAATCTCTTCAGAGGTGAGCTTCTTACTGAGCGGAGTCTTCCTTAGCAGCATGTCGCAGTAGTTGGCCAGCAGCTCTGGACACTTGGACTCTGGCTGAGTTTTCATTCCCACTCTAAAAAACATAAATAAATAAAAATAATAAAATGACGAGCAAAGATAAAAACAAGAGCGCTTTAATCCTTCAAAACAAAAGCAAAACGAAGAGATGGGAACTTTTCGTACCCTTTCTGTTTCATCGGAAGCTCCAGTTTAAATATAGTAGCATCGTTCACAACTGCTTTGTATGCCTGCAGAAAAACAAGGTTATGATAAATTTTATTGTCAAATTTTAAAATGTTTAGGATGGACAAAGGTGTAAACTCTGACTGACTTTGTCTCTAGCAGTCAGGAAGCGAGGATCATCCTGAAAGGCCTCTTTAACGAGCCGACTGAAGCGGTTGAACAGCGTGAGCAGCTGCTCTACATATTTCTCTGAATCCTGCAACAAAAAAATATCGAAACAATTATCAAGAGAGCTGCTTAAAGAAACGACACCTGAATGTCAGGTGTGACGAAATTTAGCCAAATTCCTAAAAAAATGTAAACTTGAAAAAAAGCTCTAAAAGCGTTAAACTTCTGCACAGCACTGCATGCAAGTTGAGACGCTCACAGAGGTGATGGTCTCGGCTGAAGCCACCATGTCAGCCAGGCCGGCGCTCATGATGTGCTCCTCTAAGTCCTTCAGCATGGGCTCAATCCCGCTGGGAACTTTGTCCATCAGTGAAAACATCAGGTGCAGCTCTGTGACGAAGAGAAAACACCAAACTTCTTTAACCTGAACTGTTCACACTGAACAGAACAGGCATGCAAAGTAAAAAAGAAAAAAAGGTAAATAACATTATAGCTTGATCAGTCAAATTTTAAACCACAACAATTTTATTTGATGAACAAAGAACAGGTCAAAATAAATTTTAAAAATTCTCTGTCTGTGGACATTTTGGTCTGGACTATTTTCTGGAGTTGGGTACTCACTCTCTGTCTCGTTTCGTTTGATCATGCCCGGACACTCAGCTAAGATGGTCTCCTTGAAAGACGTTACGAGCGCGTTGACGCAACACTCCATTAACTGAGGGAGATAAAACATGATTTGTCGGGACACTTTATGTGCAAATATATGGGTGCATTTGAGTCGTCTTTAAAAACAATTACCAGAAAACCGTGAAGAAACTCAGATTATCTAACTGATAAATGATGCAAACGTATACATTACTCACAGCTTGTACAGAGTTACAGTCGCGCCTCGTCTCCAGATATCTTAAAGCTCGTTTCTCTTCTTCCCTCAGCTTTGAATCCGCCTGGTGAGAAAACATTTACTGAGCACAAGATTATCATTTTCATTCAAGATCTTTTTTCTCCTGACACAAATATGTTTATTTTAGTCCAGGTTTGGGACTATTTTGTTCTTCTGGTGATACGATGGAGAAATCCAGATCTATTTTTTGATCCGTGTTTATGAAGATGAAGCTAAAGGAGTTCCCACAACAGGAAAGGAGGTAAATCTAATCTCACATACTTGTTTTAGGATCTTCAAGCCCAAGAAACCTCCAAAGGGACGCATCCAAATCAGATGCCCAGACACAGAATCACGCTGAGTGACTTCTAAAACTGCAAACTGTTATCAAAAGGCTAAAGCAGTAGGTGACTCACGTATTTCATGTAGTTCTGGACCCCGTTCTGCTGGAGGTACGACGGCGCCTGAGTTCTGTAGAACCGCTCGGTAGAATCCATGTAAGCTTTCTCGAAGTTGTCCCTGTAGATCTGCAGCTTGTCATCAGGATTGGAGCACAAATTCACTGTTCACAGAAACAACATCAAATCAAATACACCCACAACTACTACTAAAACTTTGTGTTTTTAACGCAAGAATAATATTATAAATAATATTACCAGATTAAAATTTTTAAACACTGATCGAGACTAAATTTGATTCCATTTTCATCCCGACTGACACATTTTGGTGTCACTTTCTCACCGTAAGACTCTCGAACTCCAATGACCAGCTGGGAGTCGAAGGCCTCTCCCAGCCTCTCGGCGTGGACGAGCTTCATGGCGCTGTCCTGAAGCCTGTTTTTAATGTTAGAGAAGATGGACTCGTTCCACGTGTCCAGCATGAGCTGCAGTCACGTAATATAATGCGCACAGAGAAAAATAATCATTTAAAAATCACACTATTTTACAGCGAAGTTGGAGAGAAAAAGACGGACTCGGGATCTCCTCACTTTGCGGACGATGCTGTCCTCCACGTTGGACTTCTTGTTACTTCCCTGCTTGCCCATCAGAGTGATCTCCAGCTGGCAGAAAGGTTTGGGCAGGATGTCGCATTGCGTGAAGAACTTCCTCCACTCCACAATGTAGGCCTTCAGTAGCGCCGTGTCATCCTGGTGACTCAGCACACGCTTTTAGAAATAAATGGGGAGAATCAGGACAAGGTTACCTGCAGATTCTAACTGATAACAGAAAAGGAACCAGGACCAGCAGAGTGTTAAAGAGACAAAAAAAGAAGCTGTCTTACTGCTTGAGCTTGTTTGATAAAATCTAAAATGTCCTCCTTAAGAGCCTGGTGGATCTTAGCTGGACCTTTGTCATCCCACAGGCAAACAGCATGGACGTCCCTACAGAAACAAAGAAAGGACAAAAACGTTGGTGATCGTTTCTAACTCCAACGGCTGGGAAACAACACTGTCTGTAAAAGAAAAACTTGGATTAAAGTTACAGAAAACCTACGAGAACAGGTCGAACCACTGTTGTTTGGTGACGGACTCCTGCCGCAGGAGCTTCAGTACGATGGGGCGCATCAGGTCCCATTTGTCTTCAAACTGTAGGGAGCCTTTGTTCTGGAATCAGACAGGAGACAGATCCAGTTTGTATGACATATATAGTTAAATATGACTAACACTTTAACCCTAGCAAGGCTGCTTCTTCGGTTGGGAGGGGGTTCAAAGCCAACTGCACTCTCAAATATTTTCTAATAAATTTCCTGTTTCTTGATGATTTCATCCATTCAGAAATTTGCTTCCACTTATTTGTGGTCGAGTCACGGAGGCAGCAGATCAACTTATCTGTAAGGCTGAGCCTGGCCGCCCTAAAGAGGAGGGTTATTTCAGCCGCTTCTATTTGCGATCTTGCTCTTTTTGTCCTGATACACATCCTCATGACTACAGGTGAGGATTGGAACATGGACAGCTTTGCCTCTTTGCTCAGCTCCTTCTTCATCACAACACACCGGAGAAACACCCTCATTAACACTGACGACTCCTACTGTCACACGTAAACAACACTCCCAGATTCTCGAACTTGTCTGCTTTTGGCAAAGACTCATCCCTGACCCAAAAGGAGCATGCATGCCCCAGGCCAGACCCGTTTGTGTTTGCTTTGAGCAGAGTGCTGCATCAATGTAGGCCATAAGATCATCATATCAACAACATGCAAATCTTTATGTGATGCCATTTCATTTGTGACACAACAATGGATAACATAGAGCTTGTGGTACTTCTCTTTGTTCAGAAACAGAGTGAGACGACATCAAATTGGCCTCAGCGGCCAAGCCTGAATAGAATCTCAGGTCTCCTGGTTCCGGAAATCAGGTCAGACGTTAGCCATGACGGCAAATGCAAATATGCAGAACCCGGGTTTGAACTCAGGCCAGGCCGGGCTTAACAATGTAAAAATGCCATTAGACGATCTGCCTCTCATCACAGTCACTTCACATTGTTCACAAGTGATTGTTGTTAAATTTATCTATAAAATAAACAACCTCTAAATGAAATAAAGGTACTGCTGCCTCACAGCAAGAAGGTCCTGGGTTCAAGCACCAGGTTGGGCCTGGGGTCTTTCTATATGGAGTTTTGTGTGAGTTTTCTCAGGGTACTCCAGTTTCCTATCAGTCTAAAACATGCACAGTTATGCTCTTTAGGTCCAGAGAGCTGCATTCTTCAGTTGATTATCTACACCAGTGGTTCCCAAACTTTTAGCTTTTGACCCACAAAATAACAGCAGCAAAGATCTGAAACCCGACTAGTATTGGGTGATAAACGTTGGTACCAAGTAAAATAAACAAGGGAATGACAACAATATTTATTATGCTACTTTCATCTATTTTTAAGTACTAATTACACTCTTTTGTAACAACTAAGGCAAAAAATTGCTGTTTTTATTTTTAAATGGAGTTTATTCTATAAATCTTTTCAAGATCCCACCTTGATCTTCCAGGGTCTACAGTGGAGTCCTGATCCCAACGTTGGGAACCACTGATCTACAGTACTGCATGCCAGGTTTACAGCTAAGTGATTTTGCGAATCATTATGTTGGAGTAAAAAATAAGGTTTCATGCTCGTGAAACTGTATTTTAGATTTTCAGAGCACAATAAAATATAAATCAAATGTGCCCTGTTACCTCTGATTCAGCTACAGAGATAGGTTTTGTTATGGTTCATTGGTAAGACAGAATTGGGTGCTCAGAAGTATTTGACAGTTACTTCATGCAGTCTTTGTTGTGTCTGTAAAAAGCTGCAGATTCCAGAGCTGCTGAATGACAGAGATTTGAGGCAGCCGTGAACTAAAACTATAATAATTTCAGCGGAGAATATGCCAACAGTTTGAGTCCTGTTTATTATTTATCTGCGGCTCTCCAGCTCTATTGTTTCTGTTTCACAATTCACATTCATCTTTGCTGCTTTATTTTATTTTTCCCAGCGAAATCACTGGCAAGCAGCAGCAGCAGCGGCTAATGTTAATGTTAGCCAGATGTAACTTCACTCCCGCCGGTTAAAGACAACATTAAAGGCGCCGTCATGTGCAGCCGCTGCGAAACGTCCGCTAAAAGTAGCACTAAACGCCAGCGCTACATGATAAAAATGACAAGCGTTTCATTGAGCGGTGAACACGTATATTTGAAAAGTGGCTCCTACCTTTAGCAAATTAGACGGCGCCGCCATGTTCCCTCAACTTATCCTCTCGAAAAATCTCGCGAGATTTCACTAGTGGGATTTAAACGTGCCAGTGCAGAGAATTCGGCAGATCTCTGAAAAACAGGTGGAAAATAAAGTCTTATATATAGAAACACATTCTCATTTCCTGAACCTGTTCAATTGTATCCTGATAAGATCAGTTCAATAAAAATGTTATGAGATTTCCTGTGAATTTTTGCCCTCACAAAACTATGATACAAGCATACTTCAAAAAGTTAAAATATTGATTTTGTATTACTATTCATACTTGTGCAGCTGTGCAAGTATTAGTGATGTTTATTTAATAGATCTACAACTACTCATCTCCCTGACCGCTGAGTCCATCCCAAATGGCCTTTTCTCTCCTCTCAGCACTGTCTGGTAACAGCTTTTTCACTCAAATCCCACTGAGTGGTACTAAAGGTAAGATAACAATATTTGTACAGTCTCTGGGGAGGTTGTTGTTTCCTTTACAGTGTAGTCTTTGTTATCATTCCCTCTCAGTTTGTTATTCTCCCTGCCAAAGGCTTCTTGAGTAAGCAGGAGGGATTTCAACCTTCACATGAGAATAACAATGGCAGTTTGGATAAGCAGTGGGGGATTCAGGGCAGGAGAGAAATTTTTAGAGGCTGAAATGTGGACTTGGAAAACTGCAGAAATTAGAAGATTATAAAAAAAGGTTGGAAGGTTTTTGAGCTCACCATTATCATAATTGTATTACATTTACCTGTAAACTATAGAATAAAATTTTTCTTGTCATTTATTTAGTGTTACGTTTTAAATACATTTAAATAAGAGAAAATATTTTACTTCCTCCTTATCAGCACCGGCTTAAGTGATTGCATGACCCACGCGTCAATCAACTCTTTCTATCCAATCAGAGCACAGAAAGGGTGGGCTTTACATAGCACCAAGGTAAAGTGATCCACTACTCTACCCCGTGAGGAGGATGTAGTCCAGATACAGTACCAGAAACACGATGATAATTATGATTAGTAATTTTCCTACGATTAAAAAGAAATGACTGGAGAGAAAAAGGCACGCAAATCTTTTTTTTCTTTTTTACTTGTATTCATTTTAGGTTGATTTTATTTAATTGTTGGTAGTAGTTGGTAGGTTGAAACGTGGAGAAACGTTGAGCTTACGCGCGCGAGAAGCAGATTAACCAAACTACATTCAAAAAGTAAGAGTTTAACATTTTTGCTGTTCAGTCCAAGTAGTTCTAACTGTTTGAATATGATTTTAAAACATTTTTAGAATCGTAAATTTCTGATTTAAAGATCGGAATAACTCTGTCACACTAAAAGTATGACTTATCCTGTTTTTCTTTTTGATCAAGAGCTAACTACAGTTACATTACTTCAGCTTTCACATCTGTAGTGTAAATAAAAGGATAGGAAAATATGCACGATGCTTTAGTATTTGCCAGTGAAGAGAAATTAAATTACTATTAAGCCTCAGTTTTGACACATAGGTTCTTAATCCATCCCCATTAACCCATAACCAAAACCAAACATTTCTGGGGAGGCACATCACATTCTTGTGGAGATTTTGTAGATTTTCTGCTTGGGTAATTGGATGAGGAAAACTTTGAGTGACATTAATTCTTTTTTTCTTCTCATTTTGTACTTGTCTTTCTTCCAGATTAGACTCAGAATGATGGAACAGCCCACGGAGGACAGATTGTGTGGAAAAGTGAGTTCTGCTTGTGGAGTGAACAATTACAACCTGAAGGATGTCTTCACATGGTGAGCTACACTCGTGTTCTTTTTTTAGTTGTTTAGATTTTAGTTAATGGCATTTATTTATGTTTTACACTTTTACAGATATTTAATTTAAAAAATGAGTCTGTGGTTCATATTGAGGTCAAAAATAGTAGAGTAGTGCAGGAATCGTGCTATCTTTATGCATATACTTAAAATTAATCTAAAACCCGAAGGTGTGGGTTTACAACAGTGTCTCTAGAGAAGTAGGTGATCACACACAGCTGTGATTCTGCAAAGACTGACGTTGGTCTGTTTGACTCGCGACGATGTCGCCGACTCTCCAGGCGTCTGTTGAAGACCATCCTCATGGGTCAGGTCCTGTCCCTGCTGATCTGTGGGACGGCCGTCAGCTGCCAGTTCCTGGCTCAGCTGAAGGTGGAGACGCCCATGTTTCAGAGCTTCCTCAACTACGCCCTGCTGCTGCTCATCTACACCACGATCCTCTGCACCCGCAAAGGTCAGGCTGGCAGGCCCTCACAGGAAACGAGTCCTAAAGTTGTGAAAAAAAGATGCAAATTTTTGAGAATTAAGATTTGGCCTCATAAGAATCTTTCAGTGCTGTTATCTCATGATGTTTTTCATGTTGATGTTGTCAGTTTACCAGTGAAATTTAAACAGTTCGTGGTTCTACTCAGTTCTGTTCCTATTAGCTTTTAATTACCATAGCCAAAAGCTAAACGTAGCATATTAGTAGTATTGCTAATATTTTGAAAAGCATACATGTAACAAAAGCAAAAGTCAAAACACTTGTCTCCTCAATGAGCACAGCATTAAATATTTGAAAGGAATTTGCAAATAGACAAAAAATAATAAACTGAAGAAAATAATTCACGTGCGTTCGTGTTTTGCATTTTCTCACCTTAAGTTTTAGTTTTGTTTAATTCTGACTGAAAAAGAGAAAATGGTAAAAAGCTGAGTAAATCTCCTGCCTTCTTCAGGTGGTGGGAACATCCTACAGATTTTACGAACCAAATGGTGGAAGTATTTGGTGATGGGTTTGGCAGATGTGGAGGCAAACTATGCTGTTGTGAAGGCGTACCAGTTCACCACCCTGACCAGCGTTCAGGTCCGGGAAAACTGCTGAATCGCACGGAGGAAACGGGTTTTCAGTACCTTCCATACTGTGTTTATGCTCCCTACTTAATGTATGCTTTCTCGGTTCTGCCTCTCAGCTGCTGGACTGCTTTGTGATCCCGGTGTTGATGTTTCTGTCCTGGTTTTTTCTGAAGACCCGCTACAAGCTGGTCCACTTTGTCGCCGTTACGGTGTGTTTGTTGGGGGTGGGGGCCATGGTAGGGGCCGACATCTTGGCTGAACAAAGCCGAGGATCCAGTAAGGATGTTTTCGTTACCTTTCTCTGTCGGCCTTAATCTGAAACAGATCTTTGGATCAAAGTTTTTTTCTTTTAATAACGATCACTGTTATGAACAGGTGTTCCTCGCTCCGCAGCCAGTGATGTGCTGCTGGGCGACACGTTGGTCCTGCTCAGCGCCGTCCTGTACGCCGTGTCCAACGTGTGCCAGGAGCACACGGTGAAGAACCTGAGTCGGGTCGAGTTCCTGGGCATGATGGGGCTCTTCGGGACCGTCATCAGCGGCGTACAGCTGTAGGTTCCTGTTTAAACCATCCTTTAGCACTCCTGCACCCACACAGGGCCCTCGTTAATTGAACCCTCTTTGTTTTTTGTGTCGATGCCGCCGCAGAGCCGTTCTGGAAGCTCACGCAGTCGCAGCCGTAGAGTGGAGTCTCCCCAACAGTGAGTCAAACAGCCGTTCGTACGTAACCCATTATTTCCCCCTCAACGCCGTCCTTCCTCTGTGCTCCGCAGGCATGCTGTTTGTGGTCTACGCCCTGTGCATGTTCGCGCTGTACAGCTTCATGCCCGTCGTGGTGAAGACGACGAGCGCCACTGCCGTCAACCTCTCTCTGCTCACAGCCGACCTCTTCAGCCTCTTCTGTGGACTCTTCCTCTTCCACTACAAGGTGGGCGCTTCGAAGTGTCAGTAAATTATAATGTGCTGCTTTTATCCTAAATAAACTATTAGTACACCGAAGAGTGACGTTTGTGGATTAAAATAATAATCGGTGTCTCTTTCTCAGTTTTCACTCCTCTACATCATCTCGTTTTTCATCATCTCCATGGGTTTCATCATGTTCAATGTCATCCCAACGTACTCGGCTTTGCCCGACAATGCTGGCGAGGAGGTGGCCGATGGCGCGGCAGAGAGCTCCCTGGACATCCTGCAGGCGGCGGACGCTCAGAGAAGCGAGTCGGGCTTTACTGTCGACGTCTACGTCTGAGCGGGGACTTTACCCCTTTTTAATTTAACTGAGACAAGGTCAAAGGTCAGTTTTATTTTTTTACTTTTATATTCTTACAGATGTACAAATATAAATGGAACATTTTTAGTTACTGTTCTTGTTACTTTATTTGTAAAAAAAAATAAATAAAAACCATGTTTTGTAAAGTATGGACGATTCTCCAGCCTGCTTGCACGTGGATCCACTGTTTTGTATTGAATGTTTACACATCCACTAATACTACAATTAAAAATGGAGGGATAGACGTTTTAAAAATGCATTATTTTATGACACGATAAATATAGGGTCAAGAAAATACATTTATGTATCCGGTTGATTTTCTTTTAAAGGAACGTCTGTGGGTAATAAAATGAGTTTATGGGGAAATTTAGAGTGATTCTGACAAAGTAAAAAAAAACTGAGAGGTTTTTAGGATTTGGCAGAACTGGTCAGTTTTATTGGCAACACAAACTTGCATGGCAAGAGCTTTTCTGTGTGTTTTCCTGTTTTTTGTGTTTTCACACTCTGTTGCATATGCTGAAATGCACAAATCTGAATTTCTAAACAAATTAAAACTCAAAGTAATGAGATTTAATTCTGACGTTAAACGTCATTCAGTTTAATGATATTTAAGCCTTACCATTACTGTAAATTTTAATGAAAAAGTTTGTAAAAGCTGCTAAGTTTTTTTGATGTTACAAATGTCACAAAAAATTAACTTTAAAATTCTGTATTTTTAAGAAATTTAGCTCTGAAATGAACAATTATAAACCCTGTGCACTGACTCCTGAATAAGTTGTTTGTTTATTTCAATGCAAACAAAAATGTTCTATTGTGCCTAATTGTATTATTTATGTTGCTGCTAAAGTTTAAATTATTATCTTTTGGTCACCAAAGAAGCTGTAAGTCTTGTTTTGCCTACAGTGAAGCATGTCAGCATGCAGACAGTTTTACTTTTTTATTATTAAATTGATTTTTATACCTTCTGGAGTCTGTTTAATTTCTTTAAAGAAGTAGTGTTCTGGGTTTAGTGACATGTAGTGATCATGTTGGTAACTGCACCCATCAGATTAGCGTTAATTCACAAAGTTGGGATCCAAACCCAGATATGGGTCTCAGAACGGTTACTAATAGCATATTGACATCGTCTTCTACTGCACCTCTGTGGTCGGGTCGCTGAGGCAACAGGTTCAGAAAAAAAAACAGAGCTCCCTTTCCAGCTTTTCCAGGGGAACCCAAAGTATTGCCAGACCAGAAAAGACACACAGTCCCTCCAGCGAGTTCTGGGTCTGCCCCAGGGTCTAACAGCTACTACCACACCAGATTTTAGATTCATTTCTGAGTTAGAGACACTTTTTTTTGTTAAAAACAAACTTTATTTAAACAAAGTAAGCACAAACAAGTAAGGCAATTACAACAGTGCAACTCTGACATGAGCATAGTAGAGGCAGATTTTGAAATGGAAATACAAAGTAACATTGAAAATAAATAAATAAAAATGAAAAATTAAATAAAAGTGAAACAATAACTAAAATGTTAGGATTGATATACATCGGTGGGCAATTCTATTAATATTTCAGTCAGGTATTCATATGATTCAATAGATTTCAGAGATTTCAAATATAACTGGAATTCAGACAAAAAAATGTTAAAAACTGGGGATGATTTTAGCACTCTGTTTATGAATGAAGAATTTTGCTAAACAAAATATTAGGCTACAACAGAGTTCTACTGTTTTCTTTTTCAATAACACTCCAAAAGTTACCATATCTCTAGAGATAGATTCAGAAAGTGCAATCTTTGATTTGATCCACCTTCCTAAGCAATTCCAAAATGTTTTGGTTTGATTGCATTCATAGAAGATACGGTCTATCGTTTCTACATCACTTTCAGTTAGAGACACTTTTGTTCCAGCTAAAATTGATCAGCTGTGGCGGCTATCTTGTTTTGGGTCATCTCCAGGAAGTTGCATTAAAGCTTGTGCTGTGGTTTGTGTGATATTTTGCTAAAAGAGAATAAATGTCAAAATAAAAAAAAAGAATCTTGTGCAATCTCTGTGCTCAGCTACAACCACCACTAAATTTAGTTCAGTGTTTGTAAAATTTAATGAGGTACTCAATTTTTGTGTTTTTTACATCATGTTGGTTGTGGCGGCCAACTTGAATGCGATTAACTCAAAAAGGTAAGGAGGTGGAAACGTAGCCTACATCCAGTGATTTATTTCTGCAAATGTTGTTCAGATCAGTCCAGATAAAAACATTATCGCTCATCTTTTGATGGAGGGCAACAACTAAACGTTTTATTACAGCTGCTCCTTTTAGTCAATGTGTGAGCCACACTGCCACCAAGTGGCCAATAAATCACATTACATTGGGATTTAAAGTAAAAATAAAATCACACTTTTTACATCATTTCTGTACTAAAATACAATAAAAAAAAATAGTTAAACAGTAAAACTTTAAACATTTGCTTGTTACAGCAGGAACTTTACATAGAACTGCAAAAAGCGTGAAATGCTTTAGTTTAATCTTTATATTTTCAAAAGTTTTATGTGATTATTGAAAAAAAAAACAGGAAAAGGTTTTATGAGGATAATTGTTGGATTAAAGCGCATTGCTATCACGCAGGAAAAATGTTTTTCGATCGCTATCTCGTTAAAACGACATACTATCACGTTTTAACGTGATACGTATCTCGTTTTAACGAGATAATTTTAGGTCCAGGAAGTGGCGGTATTATGCTAGGCTAGTACAGTGGCTAACA
>JAVKLF010000028.1:2200020-2211594 GCA_034783495.1 Millerichthys robustus
CAAATGATTTGATGTGGTTGTTTCAACGAATATTTCCATTTGATTCACTTCTGGATTGATAGTGACTGAAAGCAGAACCAAATTCAAATATGGATCTGATCCAACGCATTAGTATACCAAACTAACATCAACTGTTATTAAGTACAAACCAAAGAATGTTTTTCTCTTTATTTTTTACTTTAAAATATTATATTTCTTTCTTACCATCCTAATAATCTTCTCACAGTTTTTGCAAATTGGAACTTTTTTGTCCAAAAAAGAAGTGGTCACTTTCCAAAGAGTCTTTAACAAGTTCGACACAATCCATCTTATTGTGTAAAAAGCAGCTTCTGGTTGTCATCTCAGCTCTGAGTGGCACATTTAGTTCTCACTGAGTGATGACGTGTTTCACACAGCGGCGTCGCTTCTCTCCAACACACAAACCTCGTCTTTAATATTCATTAACATCACGAGCCACGTTCTTGCTAACGTTCCTGTCGCGAAAATAAAAGTACAATATCACCTTATTTACTGCCACGCTTGCTCTGTCGGTCGTGTTTGAGTAGTGTTGAAACACTTCTGTTCCTTTAAAGTGAACACCGAAGCTTTTCGTCAGTATTAAGCAGCTGTTTCCTTCAGTGAGTGTTAGAAATGGTTTCTTCCTGCTTGCCATTTTCATTGCTTTGCTAAATTTAGATTTGCACTTTTCTAAGAACTATGACGTTGTTTTGTTCGCGTTAGTAGTTGATGGTGTAAGAGCCACAATGATGTAGATGAGTTTAGGCTTCTGCTGCTGTATGTTTCCGCTTTAAAACAACATTTGAGACCTCATTCTGCATGATATTTTCATTCTCGCTGTTTGGCTATTCTGTATTCTTCAGTAAAGTGCACCTATAGGTGTTGTAACCGTGTTTAATTTGTCTGTAGTTGTATTCTTTTGAAACCTAAATAAAAACTACATTTCAGTGAAAATTATGCAATAGTATGTGTGTCTGCATTGTCTGGAACATCTGGATTGCTTACTGAAATCAGTTATTTTAGGTAATGTATACCAATAAAAATCATATACTGCTGGAAAGCCTGATAATTTCCATTTTAAATGGTGCCACATTTTTTAAGGAACATGCATTAGTGGGATGAACGGTGGAGCTGAATATGTGGGTTGCGTACATGCTGTTGGTGTTCTCTTGTTTTGAGCTTCTGGTATAAGATTTATTACAAAGAAGCATTGTTACAACAAAGATATAATCTATCAAACAAATTCAATTCTCTTTTTTGAGGTCCTTGCTCTGTCGCTCCATCAGTTTGGAGGTCCCAAACTGAAAAGCGTTGTAGACCTCTGGTCTAGATAGAACTTTAATGTAATATAATCGTCCCATTGGATCCGTTATGGCGTTGTTGGCTGGTTTGTAGACGTCTCACTGCCATACATCTCTGGTAAAACACATTGAACATATACTTTGAGTTTAGTCTCTGTTATTTATTCTCTCTGGTTAAAAACTCTACAGTAATCTCTTCGTCTAACTTGCAATCGCTACATCAGGGTGAATCAGTAAGTGCACAAGGCTGAAATGATCTACAGGCGACAACCGATGGGGTTTGTTGTTCTATTCTATCGTTTTGTGTTTCTCTTATATAAACAGCAGAGGGCAGTAAACTCACATGTGAAGCGAGTGTGAGTTTGCCTAAATGGAGGAAGAGAAAACGCTGAAAGTTACACAGCAGATGAGAGGTCAGGTGGATCATGTGGTTTCTTGTTTTGTGTCTCCTCAGCTGTTTCCGCAGGGACCCCCTGGATGAAAACGGGGGTCACGGATGCCTCAATCCTCATTAGATCCACATCCTTCATGTCTTGAAACTTCACTTCTAACACTTATTCAGGAATTTTCACGATATAGCTTCTGCACAAAGTGCTCCTGCCTACTCTGCGTTTACGTCTGCTTCCATCAGGGAGTGAGGGACACAGGTGTGTGGTTGCCACGGTGACCCTAAGTTTTACAGTAACCATGTGCTTCCCTGACAAACTCGACGAGGCTATAGATAAATCAGCTTGTTGTGCTTTAAAATTTGATCCTTTCAGAGAAGTCAACGAAACTCAACACGCTTTTTAAACTTTTTTTTTTTATAAATCTTCAAAAAACAGTTTTTCAGAGGGATGGAAGTAAACCAAGACAAGAACACTTTGACAGCTTGTCAGACAAAAATGCATCAGGAGTGTTTCCCCTCACGTCAGAGCGCGTGGAGGCTGTGGAGGGTAATAATGCGATTGAAGATTCACGCACACGTCACATCAAAGCACCGGATTAGAGCGGATCAGCTCCAGACAAACTCTGCTGTAATGAGAGCTAAGTCAAAAAAAAAATCTTGACTCGTTCATGTTAAACGTTGACAATTCTCAGTTTAGTCAGCATTTTAAAAACATTCTGCCTGCAGAGACTAGAAACTGCAGATTCAAACAGTAAATATGTGAAAAGGGATGAGTTTTGTGGTTTATCTCAGTCCTCATTGTGCTGTTTGAGTAAGGCTTTGTTTAAGGCTTGTCAATTACTTTCACCACCAAAAATCTAACATTATTTGAAGGCGTGAAAATAATGTGATATAAAGATATATATATATATATATATATATATGCATTTAGAGAGAGAGAGAGAGAGAGAGAGAGAGAGAGAGAGAGAGAGAGATATTATATATGTCTCATTACCTTGTATTAACCTTGCAAATGGTTTGGCATTTTAAAATGATATAAAACTGTTTTTTAAAATTATTATTAGTTTTTAACTCTGTACCTTTTTCTAAGAGAGAAATTAGACTTTCTGTTGGCACTGCCGTTGCTTGAATCACATCTGAACTTGTCACAAACACTTTAAGAAGTTTGTTTTCAAACTCCAAAGTAGTCCTGATTGTGATGGATTTTTCCCATCTCATGACTTTGAGGCTGAGTGGATAGGAAATGGATTGAACTCGAGATCAATCCAGATCCTTCGCACTTTGAAGTTAACGAGCTAAAACATGAAAAGCTCAGGTAATGTGTGCGCGGACGCTCCTGGAACCTTTCCTTGCAATAGTCTGAAGGATTTTTATGTGGATGAAACATAAGCTTTTGCAAATCTACAGAATTCTGGGAAGAATGTTAAACTCAGATCTAATCAGGTTTAAAAAAACACAAAAAACAAGTTTCTATTAGAGCTTTTACCAACTTTTAAATATAAAAACTGTCTAACCTAATCCCAGGAAATGAAGTTTATTTTTTGTCAGTCTTTTGTATTTTAGAAGTATTATAAACTGAAATAATAAACTTAAGACATGAAGTTTTTTTAGTGTATTTTTAAAATTTTGAATAATGAAATGACTGCCTCAAAACCAGCTAGAGAACAGTTTTAAAGATTTAGTTCAGCTGAGTTCGGCGTCAACTCAGATGCACAGAAAGCAGCCAGCCAGGTGGAAAAAGGTTACAAAACAAAAGTCAATTTTCCGCGTAGTCAACAACCTTTATGTTGACATTGCAAAACCGTTAGCAAACAGTTCATTCAGCAGGAACAGCACATTATCATCAGTTTGAAGTCATGTATTCAGCCTTTTTCACCTGGTTTTGAGGAAAACATGCCGCTATTTTCAGCTTTTACAAGCTCTTCTGTATTTATTCGCTTTGCCTAACATTTTTTGTCCTGCCGTTTGATGAAGGGAAGTCAGTGTACCTAGTGATAGAAAAATAAAAGTTACTGACAAAATGTTTCCTCGGTGCATCCTGAATACCCCGTTCTGCTCTGCGTGCTTTCAAATCCTGATAATTTCTTAACCTCAATAGATGGAAAACCTACCTAACACACCTTCCTTCATCGTTGCCACACTTTTTATGATCCGCTCAGGATGAGACACGTCTTCTGAAGTGGCTTCAGTTTTAGCAGTTAGTAAAGACTGTTGTTTCGTTCTGCTCAAAATTCATCAGGAAGGACTCAAAAAGACACAAAACAGTGAAATCAGTTTATCGATAACCTTTACTCAGTTCTTTCACATTTTCCTCTCGTGACTAATCAATAGTACAGCATATAGCCCTGGATCAGCACACACCAGGGACTACTTTCAAGTAACCCATTAGCTGTCGGGAAACGACTCTTTAGTCATTACACTCATTACTGAGCTGATTTATTATTATTATTTTCTTTCTAAAAAGACATTTTGTGGCTCAAATGGATTAAAGTTTCATCCCACAAAACCCTAAATAAGGATCTCAATGTTGCCTCAAAGCTATAAACAGGAATAAAGTAATTATCAATTACCCAGTGAGAGGTTTTAGGCTTCAGACCTCTCTTTCCCCAGCTACCTTTTCCAGCAGTTCTGAGAGGATTCCAAGACATTCCCTGATCCAACTCACGACCAGGTGGTGATCAGTTGACAGCTCAGTTCCTCTCTTCACCCAAGTGTCCAAAGAGCAGTGTGTAGTCACAAATGACCATCAGAGCCCGTCCCCCCACTCAAAACCGAAGGGAAACTATCCTCTTACGGTGAGCCCAACTATATCTAGTCTGTACCTCTAAACCTCACACACCAGCTCAGGCTCCTTCACCACCAGAGAGGTGATGCTTTATGTCCTAAAAGCCAGTTATGGTGGGCCAGGGTTAACACGCCAAGGTCCCTATTTGGCTATCGCCCATGACATCAAGCACCCTACTTATATGGCCTCTCCTTGAAACAAATCTGATTAGCTTTTAACTTGACTCCCTCATGAGAATTCTTCTCCTGTTGTTCAACACGGCTGCTGCTGACATAGATACACCGCACAACCTTACTTCCCAGAAAAAAAAAATAAAACCCACCCTACAGTTTGTGGTTGATGATGCTTCATGGTGGATAACTCTGAACACATTTGCTGATATAGTCTGGGTAAAGACCTTCAGGCTTTTATATTAAAATAGACCTTCGTCGTTTGAGTGATGGAAGATGATTTCAGAAGTGATTTGCTTTCAACAACAAATCTAAACATGACTTTCAGAGTCCACTGGGAGTTGGTCACTGTGTCAGGTGTAGCATCAAACGTCCATGTGAAGGTGCTAATGGGCAACATAAATTCTTCCCTTCACCCTCAGCTGACTGCAGTGCAGCACATCAACACGTTGCGGATTTTAAAGCCGGAACTATGAGAACAGAGCCTGATTACTGGACACGCTGTCTTGTTTTTTCTATTGATTTAATCTGACATATACACGCGCACTGTCAAAACGGTAATCTTCTTGTTTTCCTTTTCTCCTCAGAATGCAGAGAAAGGCTCTGTTTTTCCAAGAAAATCGATGCTATTCTTTTAGAGACGATCAATTTGTGCCAAGAAGCAGAGAAAAGCTGTCACACATTTCATATTTTCTGCTCTAATTATGTTAAATTCATCAATGTCGCCTTATTGATTAATCCAACAGGAGTTTCAGGGAACAACCTGAAACAAACAGTAAATTCATGAATCAAAATATGTGTCTAATACCAAAACAGTAGAGTCGTTAATATATGAAGATATAAGTCAAAACCAGCTGATCTATGAGGGAGAATTAAATCAAATGTGAGCTGTATGTTAAACCATTGACTATTGTCTCCGGGTTTCTGACAAATGTGATTAATATTAAGCTGGTTTTAACCACTCATTTCTGTTATTTTGTAATCATTTCAATGAAAACATGCCTACATAATGTTCTGTTAATCTGTTTATTTTGTTGATGGATTTTGCCATATATTTCCCCTTTAAAAATATCCCTCTGTGTGGTTGGGAGGTGCAAACGCAGCTTTGAACTGCTACGTTGGGGTCTCAAACGTTTTCACGCATGACTTCGTTGGTAAATGTTTCTGTCTGTATGACTTGAGGGTTGTTTTGTTCAAGAACAACTTCCGAACATCAAGATTATCTGGGCGTCTGTAGAGTACGTATCGATCCACGCTGTAGGTTCTGTGTGCGTCCTGCTGAGCTTGTGCTCCTGCAATTAGAGTGAATTTCAGGTGTGCTGGTTTGTCAGGCAGATGTGTGTGTGTGTGTGTGTGTGTGTGAGGGGTTCGTAGGAAATGGTGCCGCCGTAAAAAATTCTCTTTGATGGCCTCCTCGGTGTGTTGTACATCTCTGCCTGATGAAGTTGGTGAGCTTCGTGTTGTTTTCTGTGTACTCCCTCCTCCCACCTGTCTTCCTTCCCTCTCCGTCCCCGCCACCCTCCACATCTGATTAAGATTGTTGGTGCATTAATAAAGTGCAGCTCCCCCTCCCGCCCTCCTCCGGTGGGATTAGGCAGAGCACTAATTCCATCTCCAGTCCTTCCCGCTTTGAAGTCAACTGCCAGAGAAGCCGGCAGCTTCTTCAATTTTTCCCATTTGCATAATCCCAACACTGCACTTGTACATGCCCATCAGAGTGGAGGATGAGCTAATATGCTGGCTACAGCTGCGTATCAGGGCTATAATAATCCAGTCTTTTCTTATATGGTGGCCCCTCATTGCTACAATCATCACCATCAGGATGTTGTCGTCCTTCCTTATCAGCCCGGGTACATTTTGTCATCTCTACTGTTAGTACATTGGTGCATGCGAATGAAAATGTTTGTACAGTTGAGTGCAGCTTGTGATGCCTTAGAATGCCTGAGCAACAACCCCGGGTTGACAAAGGGGTTCCTGCATACGTGATGGACCAACGCACAACTAACGTGTGAGAACAGCTCTAAACATTTGAACAGTTACCTTCCACGTGAGGAGAAAGAGATGAGATACGAAGTAATTAAAAGGAAGAGCATCCCATTAAAAAAGGGGCTGACTCGGCGTTAATCCACGAAGCAGTAGTTTACAGTCAGAACCGAGGGGCAGAAATGATTTAATATAAACTTTTTTTAACAGCATATTGTACTTAGTAGACTTCAGCGGAAAGAGGAACAATACTTCACCAATGATAAATATAAAATATAACTTATTGATCACAAACCTGCGCACTAAATAAATTTTGTTTTAGTTGGAATTATTGTGTTATTTAGCTGTGGAGCGCATTAAAGCAATCGTTTTAACCTTGTCGTAGTTGTGAAACTAAAATAATAAAGATAAAAGTTACAAAAAGTTTCTGATCAAGCTGAATATTGTAGCTAAATGGTTGAAACAGTATTTTGCAAAAAATGCATAAAAGAAATTACCAACGGTGATGCTGATTCAGCTTTTACTCAGATATTGGCACCTTAAAACTTAAACATTTATATCATAAACATTTACACCTCCATCAGTTTGCAAAATGTGGGTTTTCAATCAAGCAGAAGATTCCATGTAAAAAAAAAGCAAATTGAAGAGTTCATAAACTGGTTGAATGAAATGGTGTGGTTAAAGTTGTTTAAAGTCAGCAGTAATCCACTTTAACACCAGCCAGAGAATTATCTAGAACAAGTAAAAACTTCCCAGTCTTAGAAAAGTTAATATTAAAGAAATAAATCCACTGAAGAAAAATTTGCTTATAGTTTAACATCAGCAATCACTTTTTATTTTTCTTAATTCTGTTCCAAGAGAAGCTCCAATGTGGTTTTCAGAAAAAGTATGGACTGTAAACATTTAAAGGCTGCTATCAGTAAAATTCACAAACAGGTACAGAGGGCTTTAGCGCTGAGGCGTATAAAATACAGTAATCCCACCATCCAGGGAGGGCTGTCATCATCAGAGCGGGAGTGAAGCTGAGTCAGCTCGGCTCGTCAACGAGGTTTGGAGAAGCAGCAGCGACCTGTCATTACACTGGGATAAACGTGTTATCTCAGAACAGGAAGACGTGACACTACAAGACAACAGAAGCTAAAGGTTAAAGATGAAGATGAGGATTTCGGTTGCATTTATTAAATAATATACTATTAAAAGTACAAGTAAGAGCGTTTTACTGTTGAGTTATAATGAGTAGCTGCTATCCTGAATTCTTAAATTTCCCGCTTTCCAACAGGGAATTCCCACTGGAGGGGCGTTACTTGGACCTCTACCTATAGTGGGAGGCTGTCATTTTGGGTAAAATGATTGGCATGCATTATGGGAGATGTAGTTTATGGTTAATGCTGGCTTATAGCAGGTTATTTTAAGACATGAATACATCTTTGAAGTTCTCACAGGACATATAAAATGCAGTGGCAAGCCACTTTTTTGCCCGTGGGCTGTGAGTTTGATACATGTGCATTGCAGTAAAATAAACTAAACTCTTTCTGTTCCCAAGCACAGTTTTCAGCCGGCCGTAATCTGGGTGCTGTTTTAGCAGTTTTATCCTCCTTAATGATAATTGTTTGACAAATTGCAGATAATCACATCTCCACTGTCCCGTTCTTACTTCAATAATTTCAGCTTCCTGTAACCCACTTCCTGATGTAAACACTGAGATGCTAATTCACTCTTGCTGCTTTCATTGAGGTCGTCTTCAACCGTCTGTCCCTGGTTTTGTTCCTCTTATGTCTCCTCGATGCAAATGTGACCTCAGCAGCCAGCTGCTCATTGTTTCATTTAAAGCCCCTTTTGTCGAGATCCAAATTAAAATATAGAGCATCAATTACATTTTGTAGTGTGGAAGAGAGTTGTCCAAGTTTGCCTCGGGGGGTGTATGAAAGGTTTTTGATTTAGAAATCATCCCTCGGCCCCATATCTCATTACATTAAAGTCCCTGAGCTCCAGGCCTAACAGTCTTTGAGCCTTCTGATCTCAGACCTTCCGTAGGTAATGTAGCAAATGCTACAATGGATTTGAATAATTTTTGAACAGGAAAGCTGCTTTTAAAGACTCTTATTTTTACCATTTGCTAAGTTTAAATAGTGGTCGATATCAATAGATTTAAATCAGCATATCCATTAATCGGTTTTCTAACCTTAAAGTGCCTGAGCCGTGTATGTCCTATAGACACAAGAAGTGAGGGAATAAAAAAACTTAATGTTTAAGATATTTGGCATAATGCTCATGATTTAACCATTTTTGACACATAAATCGCATATTTTTTGACCAAAGTGAAACAAGAAGTGACGACAAAGGGGAACTCTTTGAAAAAGGAGAACTTGTTGGACTCTTCATTGTCTCTTTCTGAAAGTGACTCAAAATAATGAAAAGAAACATCAGATTCTTTGCTGCTGTCTGTGTTGTTAGCTGTTATAGCACTACTGTTTGCATGAGGGTCATCCCCACGTTCCCTGGTACAACGCATGCACCTGAATTCAGTACTTCTTAAATTTGAAACAGGAGCCAAACAACTTTCATGACTTTATTGATTCTAAAAGTACATCAAGACTGGGGAACATTGGTACCGAGAAACATAGGTATTGAGGAACTTCATACCAGGGAACATAAGTACCGAGGAACAGAGATATCTTGAAACATATAGGTATGGACCTGAGACATTTTGCCAAAAGACGAATGTAAAATCTTTACTAAATAACCAATATAAAGTTTGACTACATTAAGTTGAATTAAATAAAAAAATTCAGAGTTTTAGGAACCTATTTTTCTATCAAATCAATCTGAAGGATTTCTTTTCAGTCTCACTCTGAGAACTTTTACATCTCAAAACTCTTAATCCAAGGAAATTCAAATGATAAACTCTCAGTATGTGCTGCGTCAGATTAAATGTGTCAGAACCGGAACAGAACCGTCAGATATGCTTCACTCTTTCCCAACTTCTCAGCCTTTTTTCTTCTAACCGGTGTTGATGTCAGACGATACACGGTGTTGGGGAAGCAGAATTCAGCGCTCCGGGCTAATGAAGTTATGTGCTGTGGCTTATGAAAAAAAAAAAGAAGACGAACAGCTGTTTTGTTTGTGCAAAGACGTGAAAACGATTCCCAGTTCAGCAAAAGATGCAATTCTGCTGAAATACGGAAAACGCAGTTTATTGTATAATAATTGACTTTTCTTCTCACTCGCTGCTTTGCATAAGCAATTATTCTGACAGTCTGGAAAAGGGACTCTTTTAAGAAAGCATTTAAGTTCTAATGAAGTTCTAGGGAAATAATTTATTTTTCAGCAAAACAGAGAAAAATAATTATAAGGTGTAACGTATTATTTTTCCATTATAAAAATCAAAAGGTTCCTATCTAGAAGGTGGCAGCTGTTCGTGGTTCGGGTGGTTCTTTGTTCAGCTGCTGGAAGGATGAATCGAAAACGAAATGACTCGGTTTGACGGGAGCGTACTTTTCCAAGAAGATCTGAGTGGAAAGGTTAGGAGAAAATAAAACGCAAATGTTAATTTATCTATAGACAACCTTCAAACATAGCACAAATTCTTAAAAATGTTGCCATTCAGACTTAACTCTGTTCTTTACCAAAGTATCTCATGAACCAGCCCACATAGCAGAATCTGTCTGACCCAGTTCTGATCCACAAAACACAACAGCACTTGATTCAGATACAGCAAAGAATGACTGCCTTGTGGTGGCCCAGATGGGATGTGCCAAAGGTGGTCCATGCATGGGCCAGCACCACATAAACCATGCCACAACCAGGTCAGTTGTGGCATGCCAGCTTAAAAACAGTGCAGATCTGGCCCACATCTGTCTGCTACATGGGCTATTCTATACATTTGGTAATACCTGAAAGTTAAGGTGTCACCTGAAGACAATAAAAAGGTACAACTCAACTCCTTCTGGTTTTAAGTTCTCCTCCCTCATTTCCACCTTTCTTTTAGTGATCAAATGAAGTCTGATAAGGACGAGAAGCTTATTGTAGCAAACACACCAGGACCCCAAAACCTTCAGGAATGAAGTTTCAGTAGATATAATTTGGGCTGGTTCTGAGCATAAATGGTCCTAAAGCCAAACTCCTACAGCACTACTCCTACCCAGCAGTAAAATGCATTGTGGTTCAGGGTTGGATTGTTTTCTCCATTTGTTCATCTCATTTCTGTCAACAGAGATCCTGAGGAGCTCTTCCAGCTCCAGGTACGTCCCACAGGTACCATCTGTGTTTGTCACTGTCACAGAATAAGAAAGGAAGCCTGCTTTAACTCACCTGGAAGCAACACTCCCCTGTCTGCTTCAGGGGAGTGACATGCTTTGTCTGACGCCGGCACCGCAAGAATTCATTTCCCATCAGGACCGTGATGGATTTGCAACCAGCAGCTGTCTAGTTAGCCCCGGCTCTGAACCCCGCCTGCCTACGTGTCAGGAAATGTCACCGAGGTTGTCTTTGTGGTGTCGGAGGCTCTTCAAAGGCCATCTGAAAAGATAAGAATACCCTGCCAGCCCGACTCTGGAATACAAATGCTCGTTTTAGCATAGGGAAGGTAAAAGGAAGAGAAGATAACGCGGAGAGAAAAGAGTTTGGAGGAATGTGGACCTCATGGTGACATAAAGAGGAGCAAATATGAAGGAGAACTGGAACGATAATCGGATTCATATGATATTCATTTTGTTGCCGTTATCAGTGAAGCTCAAACATGACGGGGCTTCTTTGGTGACAACTTAAAAAAAGATTTAAATGCAATTCCCCTCCCCCAATTTATTTAAGTTACACATTCCAATTGAGACAAGATCATCTAAAGATGGTGAATATTCTCTGCAAACATCCTTGATGCTAATCAGTGACAGACTTTCATGCCAAAGTTTTAAACTAGTCATCTTATTGTGAGAAAATATTAAGTTTTAGCTG
>JAVKLF010000028.1:2225147-2239619 GCA_034783495.1 Millerichthys robustus
CACACACACACACACACACACACACACACACACACACACACACACACACACACACACACACACACGCACACACGCACGCACGCACGCACACACACACACACACTGGTGACACATGCCTGCAAATTTCCTCATTACTAACACTATCTTGATGCCAATTGTGGTGAACCTCAAAGTCAATCTTCTGACCCTTTTCTCTCTCCGACACTACATTTCTATTAAATCCTGAATCAAGTTTCCTGCAGTTTTTATGATTTATTCTGCTTTAATTGCTGAGCTTAATCCTTACCTCATAAATAAACAAATCTGCATTTTAAAAAAGAAAACAAATTACTTCACAATCCTTCATAAAAATAAAAAATACATTTACTCAGACTTTTCTTATTTTAAAGCTTTGGACTGTAAACAGGCTATAATAAGTTCAAGCTATTTTTGCATATAACTGTTAAAACACTCAGTAAAGTTTTACTGCAACGCAGTCATTTTTTTCAGATACTGAACTAAAACTTGGAGTGGTAGTACTGTAGCTGAGACTCTTTGTGCACCAACAGATATCTCAACTATTCAGCGTTTAGCAACAAATAAGTCTCAACCACCATCCTCACAATTTGTGGCAAACTTTAGTTTTGATTATCGTCAACACTTAGCTTTGACTAAACTCAAAACGTCATATTCCTCAAATCGTTGCTAAGGCTGAGCAATGCTAACGAACAATCGCCGAGCTCTACGTGGTATTTCATGTATAGAAAGAGTTTGAATACGTCCTCTTATACACTGAAAATACTACAGGTACGATTGACTAAATGTGAAAAAAATAATACAGAAATACTATTAAAAGTAAAAAAGACTTTTACTCACAGATGAGTTGCGGTGAGTAGCTGCCATCTTGAATTCTAAAGATTTACACCAATGTTTCCCCAGGAGGGACGTTCCAGTTTAAATTTACGACTTATAAGCGGGAAAATCCTCCACCTAGTGTTGGGTTGCTGTTATTTTGCAGGTAAAATAATCACCATGTATTACGGGAGACATAGTTTATGGTTAATACTGCCTTTAAAGCTTATTTTAAGACAATATTATATCTTTATGGGCCGTATAAAATGCAGTGGCGGGCCACATTTGGCCTGTGGGCCTTGAGTTTGACACGTACACTCAAGTATTATCAGATAACACAAATGAAAAAAATCTCCAAACTCCCTTCAGGACTCCATAGAATATTATAGTAATATAATTTTATACAACATACAAACAATGTTACATGATGTCTTGTTTTATTGATTTCTGTAAATCTCAGAAAATGGACGTGAACCAGGAAAGTCTCAGCTCTTATGTTTCTGTGATTCTTTTTGTGAGCAGATATTTAATACGGTGCAAAAGCCTCTTTCCTCTCGGGACACATCACTCTCTTCCGTGTCTTTTATTAACTGTACTTGAAGCTCCGGCTGCGTTCGGCGTCAGATTAAACTCAAGCATTAGTCTAAAAATAAGGTAAAATCTAAAGAGGGTGACAGGATAAAGTTAATTCGTTTTAAAATAAAATTTGATAACAGGGAATTGATGTGAATAAATCTACACATTTTACTTTTTTACCGATATGCTTTTGTCCGTGAAAAACTGTTCCCTGCATTTTAATTTGTGAGGCCAGGCTAATGAAGGGTTGGTGGTGCAAAAGCCAATCAGCTGAAATGCATTGTTTTTATGAAAAGAGAATTATTCTAATGCGTATTATGGATGAATCACCACTCTGAGGCCACATTTGCAGCTCACTCCTTGTTATCTCTGTGTTGTTAATTAAGATTGGTGAGCTACAGAGCCTGGGAACTGAATTTATTTTCTCTGAATTAAACATGCAAATGTGAATGTGTTGGCAATGATGCTCTCCCTTCAATGTGTTTTTGTTCTCTAAAAAGGTTATCCTAAAAAGGTTATTTCCCGATTCCTCTACAATATACAGACATAATAAATGAAAGACGAAGTGGAAATGCCACTCGGATGTTTAATTAAAAAGTGTTGTAATAAATTATGTATAATTATTACATAATGTTGCTGCCACAAATATATTATCAAACTATTCAATGGCAGATTTGACCAAACCATTGAAAACATGGATGAAATAAGAAATTTGAAACATATAAAATGCAAATAAAACATGTAGTTTTTATGTAGATGTAGTATAAGTCCTAGGACTTAGCTGATTAGATTTTTTCTATACAGAATTTGTTCTTGAACAATTATTTTCTGAAAAGCTTAGAAAAGTTTGATAATCACAACCTGACAGTCACCCCCTCGTCTGCCAGATAAACTCCCCAGTAAACAACTCAGCATCACTGCAGTCTTGGAGAAGACTTTATGAAAGTAGTGGTCTAGATTGATCTTATTAAAAATAAACTTTTTGACTCCAGCATTATTGACTGCCAGAGGTTGTGGTACAAAACAGGAGGCTGCTTCTTAAAAAAAAAAGGCAAAAATGAACCATTTTGGGTTAAAGTTAAATTTTAGTTTATTTATTCATCATTTAGCTGACAGGAGCTTTTCTGTTGGATGAGAAATTATTGGAATCTAACTGATTTTTTTTAAATCCACCAAGCTGTTTGACCATTTATTTTCATTTTAATCTGTCAGGAATAAAATGACTAACTGGAGATTAAAATGGATCTCAAATAGATGAAACACCTGTTACTGTACCTATTGGTTCAAAGGTATTTCTTTATTGTTTCTCTCCATTAAAAGTGCCAGCATCTTATGATTTCAACAATAACCTGCTTAAACCATGACAGAAGTGTTTAATATTCTGTGTAAGAGACAGAGCACGCTTAAAAGCAGATGGTCACACAAAGTCATTCGTAATTTTATTAACCTGCTGATTTATTTGCTCCGAACCTCACATCAATGTCAGATTTATTTATACAAACTGATTTAAAACAACTGAGGTGCTTTACAGTCAAATCTAATAAAAACAACAAAATGAAATCTATAAAATATACATTAGGGCCCAGTGAAGGTGGATAAGATCGGGGTCATCTCTGTGTTTCCGGGTACAATACTTGAACTGTAATTCAGTATTTTGTATTTCATTTATTTCTTGTGCTTATTTATACTGCGTTTTAACATAGAATAGAGTAATCCAAAAGTAAAAATACATCAACAACAAATAAGACCTATATCAATTAGACAAAAATGTTCAATTTGTAAATTTGCGATTATTGAGAGTGAAACAAAACATCAAGAAAACAACACTCAACAAACTATAAATTAAAATGTGCAAAACAAAAAACCCCCAACAAAACGGCATCAAGCTGACTCAGACTGGGATTAAAAATAAACTGGTCCCAATCAGGAGCCGGCTCCTGTCTGTCACTTCCTAGAGCTTCTGGATGGTTGGCGGCCGACCCATCATCAGAGTGACAGGAATAATTACATCAGCTGCCACTCTGCAGGCAGCAACAGCCCGGACCAGAACCGGAGGTTTTGCGCCAACAGAACCTTCTCCTGTTGCATCACATCCTTGAGCAGCTTCAAACACGCTGTGACTTACAGGAGAGGAGAGCAGAGAGTCCATGCACTGCGTCAAAATCACAAAGTGGACTCCAGCTGTGTGGTACATAAAGCATGGGCGCTGAATTTATACAAACTACTTCTCCTGGTTGTTTTCTGTCAAAGGAACACAGACTGCAGAGGGTTATTTACACGTTCTGTTTAATATTTTAAGGCGAATTTAGATAAAGAATGTTCCTTAACAACGAAGCACAGCAGCTGCACATTAACCACACGCTTCAGTCTTTGCTCCGTCGTCGGTCAGAATAAGGACGTTTGTCAATCTGCCAACCTGCATTAGACGTCAACATCAAATCTCAGCGCCTCAAAGAGGGACTGCTTTCAAAATTATTAGGATGTAGAAAATTTTAAAAAAACACAATCAGTCTGCAGACACTTCAGTTTAGAAATGTTAATAAAGATCCAGCTGTAAAAGGAGATAAAAATAATAATTATGTGGCATTTTTCAAGTTTCAACCTCTCTCTTACTTTCACTACATCTTGTTTATTGACAAGTCGTGTATAAAACGTGTTATAGCAACAAATGATTAAGGCAAATGTTAAAGTCTAAGGACAAAAAAATCTGTTTTTACTCCAACTATGAATCTAACAACACCTGAAACGGCTTAAATTTAAACCTAATTCAGATTTTTGTTCTACATTTGCGAATTACAATTAACAAAAACAAAAATTAATATAATGCAAACATCTCACTACTTTGCATTTACATGACAAATGAAACATTTCTCTTCAAACCTTGCTTTCATTTTGCAACACAAACAATTAGTGGCGTCCTGGTACCGGTATCGGTACCGATACCAGCATTTTTACAAGTTTCATACCCAAAGCAAACACCCCCCAATACCTGGAGCTGATACCAAAATTAAGTCTCTTTATCTTTATCCAGTCAGGGACTTAGATGGGGTTGAGAGCTGGTTAGGCTGCAGAAGAACACTGAAGGCCGGTGGAAGGAGGCTGTGCACACCTGTCTGAACCTGAAGTAATTTAACTACTGCTTCCACAAATCACTCATCCAGAGTCCAGTTTCTTTGTACTGCTTCCACCTTTTTATTGTCTTCATCTGTCACAGTGGTTCCTAAACATTCTCTGCCGGGGCACCCTTTGAGTTATAAAAAACATTACATCCCAACACACACACACACGTCCCACGCCTCTGCACAAAATCTCACCATTTATTTGGTATCAGGTTTGAGGGTTACGCTCAATTATTCCAGATCTAAGACCAGATTCTGAATAAAACAGGCTGACAGATGTGATCCTGCAGTTTTTGAGAGCAGTGTTTTTGGTTTCCTTTGTGCTGGCGGTGAACATGTGGGAATGAAGCGCAGCCTGCCGAGTGCTCTTTTGCCTCCTGCCAGTGAGCAGAATATCTCTGACAAGGTGCCCAGCTGCACAGAGAGGAATTTCAATCAAACCTCTTGAGCCCTGCTCCAAGTGCTTGTCCGGATGATCAAGGACCAAACGGCAGGCTCCTCGTGAAAGAGTTGCGAGCTCTCACCGATGACGTTTTAGTCATTTATTTATTTTGCTTATCAAAAGATCCTTCTCTGTCCAAGCAGTTTGTACAAACGGTACATTTATTTTAGCTTAATTATAGGAGGAGTCACACGAGCGCCGAAGCCTTTAGTACTATCCACCTGTTATTCTTCTGTTTGTGTTACGAGTTTGTATTTGCGTCTCCTCCTGCAGCTTACAGCCTCACAAAATATACAGCAAAAACATGCAACTCAATGGGGAAAGCCATCAATCAGTGGTTCCCAACCTGTTCACTCAAAGCACCTCTTTCTTAATTCCAAGCCAAGCTGAGTCACCCTCTTCCAAATCCCTCATTCCCCACCTCTCCCAAAGACACGATCAATCTTTATCTCTTCATCAAAACAATAAAATAATGAAGTGAACAGTTACAAACTTTTATTTGAAAACAGAAAAAAATGGAGTTATACAGAGTTTTAATTGTTGAAATGGACTTGTTTTGCAGATTTTTAAACAATAACAATAACTTGATGTTTCCATCACGGTGCTCTCTGGTGCCCCCGAGGTTGGGAACGCTGTAGTAAACAATCAGATTTTGGCAAAAAGGGCGAGAAAACCTTTTGCCTTTTAGGTAGGATCTTGGAAGAGCGGGTCAACACTTTAAGCCCCCCAATGAAGCCCCTCTAGCTAAAAGCCTGATCCAGCCCTGCTCGGTGCTCTCTAGTTCAGTTAAAACATCCAAGTTTATACGAGTCATAGGAAGGTGGATTTAGTCTAATTCGGCCCTGGATGTGAGGGTGAGTGGTGGTCTGTCTCCATGTGGTCCGCATGATGGACCAAAGCGACGGGCAGTTTCCTCAGCGCTTTCAGAACAAACGGTACTTATCTTCCTTCTGTGCAAAACAGAACAGAACCTAATGAGCCTGGGTTATCAGTGCGGCCAGCTGCATCGGGCCCGCTTCACTCCATGAATGACTTCTTTGAAAACCGTCTGAACATGGATCTCAGATCAATTTCCCGGCAGCCACTTCAAACTCCACCCCCTCCTCCTCTCTCGTCCCCTCCCCCTCGTGCCTCCCTCACACGACACGATGGTCAGGCCCGCTCGACAGGCGCATCCTGACGAGCACTGCGTCACCAGCAGCTCCGCAACCGCGACGCACCATGAATAATGATTGTGGCGGGAATCGATGATGCTAACTCATGAGTGCACCAGAACAGCCAGCTGCTGAGAACCGTCCTTGGTATTTTTTTTTTTCGTTTGTTTTCATGCTCTTTCTTTCTTGCTCCGGCTCTAAAGCAACATATTCTTCCGGGAATGCAGTTGACGGTAAAAACCGCTGGCTGTGGCGACAATTCAAAAGACCAAAATGCTCTCCAGTCCTCACCACAGAGTCCTCAGAGTGATCACAATGCACCGAGGAGCTCTAAGATATTTGCGGAAATCTCTGTGGCAGATTCTGATCTCAACTTTATCGTCCGCCGCTCGCAGCAGTCTTCTCCCTCTCAACTCTGCCTGTCAAAGTTATTGCAGCAGCGTGCTCTTTTCCCTCTGCTCTGCACAGATAACAAGCAGCTGCACTCTTCTGCTGACTCCTCTTCAACCAAAGCAATGCTTATCGTCCTTAAACACGCTGCCCCGAGAAACTAATTATTGCGCCAGCTTTCTGCCGCAAAACTAATAGCTTAAAGAGGGTGAGGCGTATTGACCCAAGGTTCCCTCTTGTTCTACTTCTGTTCGTTAAAAGCAAATAAAAGGTCTACAGTTTTATAAAAGGAATGCATGTCGCCCGTCACCTTTCCTGTCAGAGTTTTAAACTGAGATCCAGCCAAAGCAACCCGTATAATCCCTTCATTTTAAAGCCTACCCTGTTCTCACCGAAATCGGATGGATAATTTATGTTGCAGAGGTGGGCCGGTAATTTCCAGGGGATGTGGTGGTCTCTGTGCTCAGCTGCCCCTCATGAATGATTAATGTCTAAACAATATTCATAACTTTCCTCTCATGAATTCAGCCGCTCATTAACTCTGACATTCCAACAGGTTGTTCTTTCAAGCCGAGGCAGATGTGTGTTCCATCGCTCAGTCCAAATTTTTCTATGATGACATTTTCCAATTTTTCAGTGTATTGATATTTTTTTACACCCCTACTTCATAATAAAAGCCGTAACATGTGACCGTGTAGTGCAATGACTTATGGTTTATTGGTTTAGCCCCTAAATACGGCATTATTGATTGAATTTGCCTCTTACATCACAGGACCTGTAGTGTGACTATTACGCACACGTACGTACGTTGTGATGACGATGCTCAAACGATGTACCGTGCAGCTCTAATCCTGATGTCGACCAAGACAGCCAGGCCAGGATAGGGTCATGGTCTGTGGTGCATCGTACAGTCGGACGTGGAAGGACACTTTAGAAAAGTAGTGCTGATGCTCAGAGTGCAGTGAGGGTGTGGGATTGAGCCACACAGAAAACATTCCAAGAGAAGCATGGTTGGAGGAAGCTTCCAAATTCAGCTAAGGTCCAACAGGTCATGAAGAGCAGAACAAGAGATCTTTATCCAGTGTGAATGTGGCCTTTAAAAATGCTTACAAAACTCTACTCTGGGCTGCGCACATTATTTTGTTGCCCGTATCCAACGTTTCCTGTCCGAGAAGAGACGGTGATTATGTTCAAGTCTCTGAAACTCAAGTAAAGAAACTAATCAAAGATCCAACCTGAAGGGCTTGATCACACCTCAGGTTGGCTTTGTTCTTCAAACATACACTTTTTGATTTAAACCTCTCCAAAAAAGTCATATATTCATTAACAGTTTGTCACTTTGTGTTTGTTGATGGGGATTTCTCCACCCACCCCCTGCAAGGCATTCTCTTGTTACAAATCTTTATTAACTACAATGCAGCTTTTTGTAAAAGAAGGAAGAAGTCCCGATGCTGGCCTTTTGTCTTGTGTTGCAGATAGATAGAATCATGCAGATTGAATTCATTGTTTAACGAATACAAACATGCACATCATAAGGCTACAGTTCACTGGATGACGCTGCAAGCTTGGATTTCTCTCGGCTGTGAATAAAAGCAGCTTTAGATATATGCAGCACTTAAGCCTGACTGCCTATAAATAATCTTGTTTGAGCCCCGAACTGGATGGGATGATGGATGGTGGACGCAGCTGCATTTTTCCAATAAAGGAAATGATATAAAAGCTACAAAATAAACCCTACTCACTGTAATACTTTTAGTAGGTTGCATCCTTTGACAAGAATGTCCAGTTTGTCATAAATCTCCAGCAGATGTGTTTTGATTATTTGCTCCCTTCCAGAGAAGCCAAACACATCATTACCTTGAGATGGGGCCGAATGAGCATCTTCTCCGGCTCATTTGAAAGTTGTCAAAGTTTCCCCCTAAACAAACGCTGATTGACTTTTAACTGACTTTGCGCGGGCGCTCGTTATCAGCGAGGATGTGCTGACTTCAGCTTGCGTCCCTCGTGTAGCAGCGCAGCCCCTCGCCGCTCGTGCATTAGCACTTAAAAGCACATCTGTCGGTTTCTAGAGCAATTACTGCCACAGACACGACGATTTTGCACCTAGATTTTAACAAACACGGGCAGAAAATGAGGCTGGAATTTGGAGGAACTAATGACAGAACTGAATATGAAAAATTACAGCCTAAGAGGCAAATATATCAGTGAAAATGAGTTTTACAGGCTGTTTTCTTTTTACCTCGTTCTTTATTCGTTCTGACCCACATTTCCTGGCAGCTTGCCTTGAAGAACTTGGATTTGTTTTCCATGCTGCCGCTCTGCGACTGACCATTTCGAACAAAACAGACATTTACTGTAAACAAGGCCATATGCTTGAACCGAGCCTTCTTTGTCTCCATTTGTCACAGACTCACATAAAACCCTTTTCAACTGAGTTGTTCAGGACAAATAAAGTCTAACATTTCTTGAACAAATTACTGTCACCTACAATGTCAGGATCTGAGGTTTTATCTCTGTGGTTGTGTGTTCTCTTGTTTTCTGGCCTCCTGTGTCTTCTCCCTTTAACTCTGTCTCTCTGCCTTTCTGTCTCCTCATGAGTCACACCTGTCCATATTCTAATCTGCCTCTCCCTCCAGGTGTTGGTCATTATCCTCTGTCCTCTGTGTGTATAACTGATTCTTCCTCATTTCCTCCTTGTCAGTTCATTGTTTGGTGTCCACTGCCTGAGTTTGGTGTTCATGCTCGTACCTCCAGCCCGTGTTTCCTGCTCGTCTTTGTTTCGCCGCCACGTCTGCCTTTTTCTTTATTTATAATAAACATGTATACGTTCCTACCCGTGAGTCACCCGAGTCTGTCTGCACCTGAGTCCTGCACACCCCAGCCTGATAACATGAGCTTTAGACAAAGATACAAAAAGTAAGGAGAAAGTTAAACATTTTGATCAACCCTTAAATTACACGATCTTTTGTGATGATCTGTCAGTTCAGTGCAAATTTTGTAAATGACTCCCAGCTACCAGCTATGACAGAGTATCAAAGCTAGACTAAGAATTTTTTTCTAATGACAAGAATAAAGTTCTGACCCAGGAATTGAAAATCGACATGTCATGTAACAGTATGACTTCATACTCGTAAATAACAAAATAAATCTTAATGTGGTCCTAATACTAATCGTTACCACCACACCAAGCTCATTATCTGTAAATTTCACAGAATTAGGCACTTTTATGTTTTTTTAAAATCAGTCAACAGTGGCAGCCATCTTGAATTGGCTGTTTCTTGTAGCCGATGATCATTTCCTGGAATTTTATTAATTATAATCTGAGATATCTTCCTGATAGACTTAATAATTGAGTCTTCTTCTTACAGCTACTCACCTCCCATCAAAGAAGGACTGTTTTTAATTCTTATTCTTTTTTTTTGTTTTTATTCTGTAAGTCTGGATCTTTTCTGTAATGACTCCTTTAATAACAAGCCTTTTCGTTTATTCCAGCTCCGTTACTTCGCCTGGATGATTGCTCCATTATGTTACATCACAGCTGTTCTGCTTTGTGTTCTGACGGCAAAAAATGTGATTTTTCGTGTCCGTCAGTAATTTAACGCCCACATATCTGAGGAAACGGAGCCCAGGTCTACGAATATTAATGAACATCATGATCTGCCTGCAACTCTGTTTACATCCGCAAAACGTTTGTCTTTGGTTTTCACATTTTCTGTTTTATTTTCCTTCCTGTGTGACTATTAAACCAGAAAACTTGTTTAGTTGGTCCAAACTTTTACTTTAGAGGGAAGTAACTCAAAGTACTATAAATCAAATTTTATGAAACTTTGTGATTTCTTTACCCTCCTGCTGCCCTTGGGTCAAAATTGTAAAAAAAGAACCCTTGTGTGTCTTCAGGTGGATTAAACTATAACATAAAGCAACATTTACTGCAATGATTTCTTACACTACAGAGGTTTAGAAACAGGAGCTAAAAAATAGTTAAGATCTAAATTTTGCTAAACTAGAGCTAAAAGCTGAAACCAGTAAAACAGTTTCTAAAATCCTAAATTAGAAAAACAGTGGCTAAAGGGTAAAATAAAAAAACAGTTCAAGGTTAAAATGTGCAAGATGCTAAATGCTCAAATAAGCAAAACTAAACCTAAAATGTGCAAAAAAATCCAGATTAAATAAAAGCTAAAATGAAACACCAAAGACACCAAACACTAAAGACTACAATTGGAAAATTAATAGGTAAAAGCTACGATTAGTAAAACATTAGCATGGTTTTTGATTAAAAATTAATCAAAGTTAAATACCACAAAAAAGCAAAAGTCATAGATTCACTGTCCTTATTTCTGAAAAAATCCAGAAATTGTACAAAAGAAACTATAAACCTTGCTCACGCTGACTCAGGATTTATTTTACTCAACAAATTCCTTCTGACAATTTTTACTGGAAAAACAGTCAACTTTGTAGCTCCTCACATTATTTTTCCAGCTAATGTCTGAGGTGTTTTTATTTTATTTATTTATCCACATCATGCTATTTTTTACTGTTTGAAACAGCAGCAGAATAAAAAAAAATAAAGATTTGTTTCCTGTCCAGCAGTGGTTTGACATATCTCTGTTCAGTTCTCCAAGGCCACGAGTCTTTTTCTGAGACAATTACAATGTGAAGCTTAAGGCGGCGTTTGTCAAATTAACGTATTCAAAAATGACAAATTCACAGCCGAAACAGCTGCAGAATCAGGACAGCAGAGCACAAACAAGGGCTGCAGACGAAGGAACAATGAAATAATAAAATGAACTGAAATGACAATTTAATGAACCAGAACGACGATAAAATAAAAATATGCGGACAAAAGATTATAGTTTACCCAAACTAAGAAATAGGTGTAGAGAACATGAACATCTGAGCAGCATCTGGAGGAGGATTCTCAGGCTTTCTCAGAACTGAAAATATCAGGCAGGATCATTGTTCCCTGTGCAGAAGTTTTAAACCACTCCTAATTTATTCTTGCCTGTAGCAGAATGGCAAGTGTGTGTCTGTTAGCAAAATATCTCAGGAACCACCGAATGGATTTGTTTGAAACTCTGCAAAGTCATATCAAATCAAGATGACCACCACATCTAAACATCAGCCAACACAAAAACGGCTACGAGGTGGTGACCCTGCCTTATTGCTCACAAGCAGCTAAACTTCGGCCACTTTGACACGTCGGGTTAAAAACAGCAGACCTGAGCCGTGAGCCGCTCTTCACGGGCTGTTTGGTTGTTGTGGAGGATCAAAAGCCTTCACTAGCAGCACTCCCTTTCCTTCCAGTGAGACTTCAGCGCTGCACAACTCTCAGCTCAGCTAAGGGATTAGGCCAGCCTTGAATTTAAAGGGCTGCGGAGGGGAGAGGGGGTGTGGGGTGGGGGTGAAGTTTTGCCTACAGGGGGTGGCATGTTTCTATTTATGGCAGGAGCTGCACAAACTGAAGCTTTGTGTCTCGCAGGCATTCACTAAAGAAAAGAGCCACTGCAGAACAACTTTGCATCGACAGAAAGCGAGTTTTCTCTGCATCATGTCTGTTTCATTCCTTTAAAATCCCTAAAAAAAACTCTAAAGAATAGCGAATTAAATGTCCTAACCTATCTTGATTTACTTCACTGATACTACCATACAACTCAGATTCTGACAAAGTCTAGATGTTGTGTGAAATATAAACAAAAACAGAACGCATAAATCCGCAAATCTTACAAATCTGTATTTTGTCCACAGCAGAACATGGTAAACACCTGAAATGCGGAAACTAAAGCATTTTTCTGTTTAAGAAGGGGAAAAAATGGCCATAATATTTGATAACAGCAACACATTAAAAGTTGAGACAGAGGCAAAGAGTCTGTAGGCCTAAAAGTGAGTGATACAAAAAAATGATATAGCTTGAGGAGCATTAACTAACTAGGTTAACTTGCAACAGGTCAGTAAACGGACTGTGTGTAAAAACAGTGGTGGGCACAGCTGACCAAAGTTAGCTTCATTAACAATAAACTACCTACACAGGTGAGAAAAGTAGCATAACCTAATGCTAACCAATAGCCACAGACTCAAAGTCTGTCATTTAAATAAAGAATCTTGATTAATAGATAAAAAAAATATTCCTTCATCCATCAAACTCAGTTAGGTTTGGCGTGTAACGCTGCTTGTGTGAGGGGATAGTTACTTTTGGTTTTGACTTAAACTTAACGTAACTAGCAGAAGTTATAGTTCGTCGGCTAATGGATTCCAAAGTTAGCAAAAACGTTAATATAGTAAACAAAAAGTTAGCTTTGCTATTAGCGGAACTGCGCTCACCACTATGTGAGGATGTGGATAAAATTTTTATCCCACACCAATATCATATCTGACTGTGGATTCAAAAATAACATTCTTTAAAATGATGCCAGTGTCATGTTAGTACTTCGAGTATTAGTGAAGTTATTGCTGTTTAATCAAGCTTGTGACTTCTGCCACAACCCATAGCCGAACAAATTGTGCCCATTTTGCGTTGATGTCTTATTTTGCTCATTTTGCTCAGATTACAGCAGTTCAGGAAGGAAATGGCTGCTGACCAGATGTCAACGTCCCCATTCTATGAGCACAATCTCAGCTACTACTACCACCTCCAATTTTACCTTCATCTCTAAAAACAGACTGATGTCAGCTGGATGTGGAGGCCATCTTAAATAGGGCTGACTCCAAAATGTAAGAAGCAGTAGATGCTGTTGTGATTACTTTCTGCGGGTTTCGTTGAAATATGTCGAGTTGGTTTAAAGGACACGCAGAGACTCAGTCAAAAACATTATCACCCGCCCCTATTTAGGGTGGTTAACAATAAAACTAGCACAATACTCTAATTAGGGCTCATAATTTACAGGAGTAGAAAGAAACAAGCGGATTCTGAGATTTCGTAACAGCTTTAAAAAAAAAAAGCAGGAAAGGAAAAGAGACAATGCTCAATTCCAATTTGCAGCATTTCCACATTTCCATTCAGAAACACGTAGAACTGTGTGGGCTGTTTCATTCAAACCGACTGATTAACCCCTTAAATCACAGCCGTATTTTAAATTAATCAGCGTTGTTAACGACATAATTACAATCATTTAGAGGTAAATCACTGAGAGGATAAGTCTGGGTAGATAAATGAAAATACTAATCAACTTCATGGAAATAATTTGATATTGTGTTGCTTGTTTTCTTGTCTGTGCTTCTTCTTTTTCGCCTGGTTCTGTTCCTGAATGCGTTGCAGCTTCTGGTTCAGGTTAAGTGGGCGAAGATACAGACGTATGTCCTCCAGTCTAAATCAACAACGGCTAATTAGCCAAATCAATAAAAAAAATACCCAAGCAGCTCATTGTGGCTTTAATAATGCACAATGAATCTGTTAATAATACATAAGCATTTTATTAAGTGCTTATTTATTGAAAGGAGGCAAGGAAGTCTCATGTTTTTTTAAACAGGGAAGTCTCCAGAGGAGGAAATGCTTTTTTTTCTTATTTATTAAAGACATTTATTTCCTCTTGGTCACATTCAACACAACACATGATGAACTGCGAGAGGGGTGGGGTGGGGGGAATGGTATGATAAATGTAATGAAATGTGTTTTATTTTTCTGCAGCTGCTGTGTTACCTCTGATTTCTTGGAGAACTAAACAAAAGTAAGCAATTTGTTTTCCCCAACAAGCACTAGAATAATATAAAAAACAGTTTCTGTTGAACAAAAACACAAACAGGAACAATACATGTCAGAGTGATGCCTGTTTGCTACAGAAATATCTATACTTTTAGCAGTTTACCTTTAAGATAAACTACATTTAAATGTTTTACTATAGTAAATGAACTCAATTGTAAGCGGACTCTTCAGCTGAACCTTGACCCTTCAGCTGTGTGTGTGTGTGTGTGTGTGTGTGTGTGTGTGTGTGTGTGTGTGTGTGTGTGTGTGTGTGTGTGTGTGTGT
>JAVKLF010000028.1:2301011-2311771 GCA_034783495.1 Millerichthys robustus
GCGCTCGCGCACACTCGTGTGTGTGAGTTGTCATCCTGTCTCTCCAGGGGATACCAGTGGATTTTCTAATCTCTGAATTGAGAGTGAACATTTCCTGTAGAGTTGTGGTGAGTAGCCGCCAGTGGTGGGCACAGCTAACCAATAAGTTAACATTACTAAATTTTACTCCACCAACTTTGAAAAACAGTTTGTTAGTAGTCTGCTAACAGCTAACTAACAAACTAACATCAACAGGTTTGAGTGAGTCCCACTAGTCTTCAGCTCCAAGAAGAAGCAAACGCGTCCCGCAGACTGAGTCATTTTAGCGGTTAGTAATTAGCTGTTCGTGTTAGCTTCCGTTAATTTTTACATGTTTAGCAGAGCTTCCACTGAATCTTTTTTCTTTTTTATACATGTAGTTTATTGTTAGTATAGCTATATTTATAGTTAGTGAAAAGCTAGTCCGCTAAACAAAAAATTTGTTCTGTGGTGAAACCATGCCCACTACTGAAATCCACCATCTTGAAGTCTGAACGTCTGAACTCTCCCACTTTCCAACAGGGAATTCCCATTGGAGGGGCGTTCAGTTCAAATTTACGACTTGTAAGTGAGAAATTCCCACTTCCCAGTACAACAGGGCCGCAGCAAAATTGGCGAAAATTCAGATTTTACACAAGACATCTACTTCTGAATCCTGTCCATATCCAGTTAGTGGTGGGATACTGTCACATAACAGGTAAAATAGTCAACGTGCATTATGGGAGATGTAGAGTAGGGTCAGTGCTGTCTTTGAAGACATTAATACATCTTAAAAGATCTCGCAGGCCACATTAAATGCAATGGTATAGGCCATATATGACCTTCATCTTGTACTTTTCTTTTCATTTTGATATAAAACAACAAAAAACAAGATGTGTATCTTTATTTTTATAACAGAAACTTTATTTTAGTTGGGATTTAAAACCAAAAAGGCACACAAGTCTAATTTTACCACACAAGTGGCCCATTCAGTTCTGTTCTATGTCCTGCTGGCGCCTCTCTCTCTTTCTCGGCACCTTGATTTGTCTTAATTATTTGTAAACAGAGTTGTTTTCCTCTTACTGTTGTCTTGTTTGTCTTACGGACGAGGATAAGAGAAGACGTGGACTCTTGTCCCTCTGTCGCTTACAGCAGAGTGCTGCGCTCTGCATGGAAACAATGAGTTTGTCAGTAAAACTGCTCTCTTGTTTACTTCCACCCCCCTCACCTCCCCCTTCTGTTTTCTTTTCACAACAGGAACATCTTGAGCTCTTCGTTCTGACGCTCACTCTGATTCTGTTTGTATCCACGAACTGGCAGAGGACGCTCATTATCTTTGCTTTGGTGGTGTTGTTCTCTGTGCATGGAGGGGAAAGAAGTGGTCAATTATACTGTGGCTCTCGTAGAGAGCCAAACCTTTTATAATGAGAAGATCTCCTGAAGTAGGACATATTTTGTTTGTGCGTGTGTGTGTGTGTGGGGGACTTTATGCAAATGTAGGTTTCTACTTAATTCAAAGTGTGACCAATAAAAAGCACAACAGACACAAATTCGGTTTGAGGTTGTTTTTTTTAAAGCTGTGAAGCCATTCGGCGTGAACACAATGAGCTCTGTTTAGAATGTGTCCACCAAAAACTAAACATCAACGGGAAGAAGGCGTCAGAGCGCCGTTAGGAAACGTTGTTAAAGCCAGGGAGGAGAACAGCTTTTCACGATGAAAGCGTCAGAGGAAACTGTTTTGGTTTTGATCCCTCTCTGCTGCTTTCAGAGCGTCTCTTCAGATGATTTAAAGTGGTAATCAGAGGGATAATGGTTTGTTTTGTTTTCTGTCGTCGTGCTAATCTCTTATTGCTTTGGGGTTTTATTTATCTACTTTGCTGCTCGTTTCTCCAGCAATCAGTTGTCGTACCAGAGAGAGTGGGTGGAGAGGACGCCTTGTATCAACCACTCTGTGGCTCTGCTTAACTTAAACAAACAGAAGGCATCACTTCCTGTTTCTGTGTGTTTTTTGCTTCCCCAGTTTGCTCCCAGTACTCCCGCGGTGTCTTTGCTATCTTTGGCCTGTACGACAAGCGCTCGGTCCACACGTTGACGTCCTTCTGCAGCGCCCTGCACATCTCCCTCATCACGCCCAGCTTCCCCACCGAGGGCGAGAGCCAGTTCACCCTGCAGCTCCGGCCGTCCATCCGCGGGGCGCTGATGTCCCTCCTCGACCACTACAAGTGGAACAAGTTTGTCTTCCTGTACGACACGGACCGAGGTGAGTGACGAGGAGGACGATGATGATAAAACTGTCAGAACGACCTGCTAAAGTTTGCTGAATAAGCTAAAACTGAGTTGTTTAAAAGGGAAAAAGGGAAGCTAAAAGAATCTAAACGCAAGCTAAAATTGAAAACTAACAGAATGGTCGCTGAAAAGGGGCAGAACCACTGCTAAAACAAAACTAAGCAAGGCCGTAACTAAAGGCTAATAAAAGCAAAACCAGAGCTAAAAGCTTGGCTTCTGTTGAAGTTGTGGGGAGCGTTGGAACTCTTTTGTCTCTTTTGCTTCATTCCCCGGACAGAAATGAGTTCTCATTCCCACCAGCAGAGTCTGTAGGTTTGAACGGATTCACCCCACCATGTCACATTTTCATTACACGACAGAGAGGATATGGGCCGCTGCTCGGATCACGCCTCCACATCTCGCTTTCATATATTTTCCAGCAGCTAGTCAGAGCTTTTTTTTTTTTGTTCTCTCTGCATCGAGGTGACCGTTCGAGCAGATTGGGTCTTCACTCTGTAGCCAATCTCTCCAGCAAAAACCTCATTCCCTACCTCCCTTTCTCTTATCTGGGGTCACACATGCTTGGCTGGTTAAAAAGCCTTCTCTCCTCTCAACAAAAGCGACTTGTATCAGATCAAGTGTTCTCCAGAAACTCTACAAGTGTTCCTATTTGTAAGTCCGTATCACCCTGAAGATGGGCCAAGGACACGACGTGACTTTAATGCAGAAACTCTTTGGATTCTGAATAATTTAAAAAGGTCGAATTTCTGCTCTGGAAAGAAAACTTCCTGTAATAATGGAAAAATCCAGCAACTGTTTTTGATGAATTTGTAGAAACGCCGATCATCTCTGTTCTATGACAGCTGCCTGACGAACCCCTAAAACTCCCAAACCACCCTTCAAGCTCCTTCCCTTTTTGTCCAAATGTGTTTTACAGTTCCACCTCTGGATTATGATGAAGCAGATTAGAAAATCTTGGCCGCGTTACGAGGTCGTCATCGTTTAGACGCCTGCTCACACGTCATCAGTTGCTTTGCTGCAGAAAGATGTGGCGACGTTCTGAATGTGAGGGATTTGCAGAGAGCTTCTGGGTGAAGGCTGAGAGATTTTTTTTCCATTCTTATGCAGCATCAGGAATTCATTCAACATGACATATAATAGAAGTGGAGTTCGCCCACACTCCCGTCAGTGAGCCGCCGTCTGATATCCTGCATCAGGGAGACAGAGAATCAAGAGCCAGAAGGCTGCAGGAGAGAGTTGTTTACAGGTTACAGTTATAGAGGGACTGGCATTCCTGGGAAAAATGCATGTCACCCGCCACCATTTATGCCAGAATTAGGATTAACTAATGAGAAATGACAAAGCCTTAACCATTTTGATCAAACTTTGAAAATAGCATTTTGCACATTGTGTCACGGTCAGAATAGATGTTGGTAAGGACGCTCGGCTACTGCTACGTCACATTTTAACTCCATATCCGTAAAACAAGCTGATTTGTAGCCATTTTTGTATCCAAAGTCAGTTGGTTGAGGCATCCATCCTGACTCCAAATGTCAATTGTTTGGAGTCGCACACAGAAATGGTCAAAAACACGGGCAGCCTCTTTGTTGTAGGCTGTGAGCAGTAATTAGAGTTTATTACAAAACAAGCTTAATACAAAATGAATACCATGAAGAATGTTTATAATGGGGAAAATAAAGGGGGACTGATAAAGATTTAAAAAAACTAAGAATTTGTCATTTCTGTGTGGCAAAAAAGAAAAAGGGATAAATAAGTACAGTAGTTGGTTAGAAGAAACAAAGTTGTAGGAAAAAAGGACTGAAAATTACAAAGTGGATTATTTAGATAAAATAGGAAAATAACAGTGAGCAGCCGAGAAATAAAGAAAACATGAAACAGGAATAGAAAAAGAACTCAACCAAAGTAAACAATAAAAAGATTTAAAAGGAGGATGGGAGCAGAAAGGAAGAGAGGAAGATGAAGCTTAAAGTAAAAGATAAAGAATGGTGCAAAAACAGAGCCATTTGTCCAAATATGAAGAAAAGAAGAGGAAAAAAGTGATGATGGAACGAAAGAGGAGGATAATTAAAGAAGAGAAGACTTAAAAACACGAGAGTAAGGTACGGTAAATAAAGAAATTAAAGGAAGTCTAGGTGAGGAAATGAGATCGAAAGCGGAAATGAGAGAAAGGAGGAGACTAAAATAACAGGATTGTGACACGAAATTAATTTAAATATTAAATTAAAGGTAATAAAAGTGAAGATGGATGAATGAAAGGGAAAAAATATTTAATATTTAAATATTTAACAGAAACACAGAAAAGAGAACAGTAGTTCAGTAAAATGAAAGGAAATGAAGGTAATAGGAATTAAAAATAAAACACGAAGAAAGGTCAATTAAATAATGAGAAACATATAAATAAAGCAAGTGTCTGACTCTCGCCTACTACCACACCAACTTTTCACACAATTTTATTAAAATTGCTTGGATTATAACCATTTGTTTACTAGGATCAGTTAGCTGTTGCCATCTTAAATGGTGGGTTAGTTTTACACGATTAGTTTTACAAGTTTCAATAAAATGCCTGCAGCAGCTGCCTCCTCACGTACGGCTCGGCTCAGATCTGAACACGTCGGCGTCCCGCACCAGCCCCTGCGGCCGTGTCTCTGACACTGATTGCGGCTGGCCGCTGCTCCACATACAACCCCGCAGCAACACATTTATCAGCTGGTAATCAGCTGGCTCGGCCGCCACCGTCGCTGCCGCTTCCGGTCTGTCTCCTCAAACGCCACGCGGCGCGATCCGACATGGTGCCTTATCTTGTTGTTGCAAAATGCGAGTAACTGCTGCTGATCCGTGGGGTGGGGGTGACTTAGCTTCTTATGTTGCACTGCTTCAGTTGTTGATTTTTCTACGGTGCGGCGCTGCAACTTTAGCAGATTTGTTTTGTTTATTGACACTGAAATGTAGACTTTATCAACTTTAAAATAGCACTCAGTCATTTCAGAGGCACTTTTATTGCAAGTGTTTTCTTTTATGAGCTGCTTCTGGATGAAACGACCGCCTAACACAGATTTCTCTAGAAGTATAATTTAAAAGTGAGCTTTTTTCCACCATTCTTATGACCCAAACTGTTCAAAGGGAGTGGTTTGTTCTTCAGGTTACAGTAATAATTGGTCATCACAAAAATTATTAAAGCTGTAAGTGTCAAAAAATACCGTTATTACAGTAAAGTATTTTTGATTTCTGTGCGGCCCTCTGAATGTGCAGAGTAAAGACGTGTTTCCGGTTTTTAAAACACAAACCCATTTGTCTTCACTTACAACTGGAAACAAAGTCGTCCCATTCAGGGATCTCTCCTCCCAGCAGCTAAAAATGTCAGGAAGCATTTTCCCCCCCTGAGGCCAGCTGGGGATATTCTGTCATGATTCATGCTCGTGTGTGTGTTCGTGTGTGTTTTCTGTGTGTCCCCGTTAGCCCCTCTTGGCACCGACTACCCTCTAATGGGGAGCGAGGGGCTAAGGACGGGATAGAGGAGGTGGAGAGGAAGCCGGGTTGCCAGAACACAGGTTAATCCACTAATTGGGAGCAAAGGGAGACGGGTTGCCAGATTGCGACGGCCACCAGGAGGGGCTGTTTAAGGGGGACATCTGTTCCTGCTGGAGAACAGCCACCCTCACAGCTCCCGAACTTCTTCTGCGACACTCATCTTCTTTATGCACAAACCTGACAGCGACCAGCTCCCCTGCCAACCCTCCAAACCCTTCCGCACAATCTGCCGTTCCATCCAACTCACTGAGCCTTTTTCCATCCCCTGACTGGACCTAAAACTAGGATCTGGCTGGAAAATGATAAAAGGAGTTTCTTTCAGATGAGAAAACGTGTTTATGTGCCAGGAATGTTGGGCCAACAAAAAGCAGTATGTGATTGAAACGAGTAATTTAGGCAGCAGGTTTTTTATCTCTTCACAGGATCGAGTGTGCCAAACTGTAAAACACACATTTGTTTTAGTTTAACTAATAAACGGTTCAAGAGAGTGACGATGGTTGTTCTTGTTGAAAAGAGAAATGTAAAAATGTGCATTTTTAAATGTCTATTGTTGAAACTCCAGGTTTAACATTGCTTAATATTGTAAAATATAACAGTATAGACATAACACAAAATGAAAAGACATAAAGCTTTTTTCTTTCCGGTGTGTCTGGTTTGGTCAGGGTACGCTATCCTGCAGGCCATCATGGAGAAGGCCGGACAGGACAACTGGCAGATCAGCGCCATCTGCGTGGAAAACTTCAACGACGCCGACTACCGGCGGCTGCTGGAGGATCTGGCCCGGCGGCAGGAGAACACGTTTGTCATCGACCTGGAGGCCGAGAGGCTGCAGAACATGTTGGAACAGGTGATGCTGTACCTGTTGAACTTTGTTTTACACACTCATGTTCAGGACGGTTTAAACTAGACTTTGTGATATCAAGAAACATCGTATCATCATCATCCAAACAAACATACATATTAAATTGTGGATAAAGCTGCTGATTTAAACCAGTGCTACTCAAACCAACTAAATATTATCAGGTTCTCGTTATTACTTTAATTCAGAGGAGCATGACAGAAAATGATTTTAAAATTATTGACATTTGTTTACAGAATGACCATTTGTGTAATTTAACCTACGTTGTTGCATGCTTCACATGTTTTTACCTTTAGAAATAATCCATCCATTATCTGTTACCCGCTTCTTCCTTTCAGGGTCACGGGGGTCACTGGTGCCCATATCCTGCAGTCACAGTGCGAGGGGCGGGGTACACCCTGGACAGGTTGCAAGTCCATCACAGAGCCCTTCAGAAAAAAATTCTGGCAAAAATGCCAACCTTTTCAAACTCAGTCTCATATTCTGACTCTTTTTTTGTGGTTGTATTTAAAGAAAAGGGAATATATTGTGCCACAGTTGAGTGCTTAGTGATTAAACCAACAAAATAAAACCTTGCAACTGTGCTGCAGTTCTGTGATGAGTGAGTATTGGGTGAACAGGTAAACCCGTTTATATAAATTTCATAACTGAAATAATTTGATGGAACCTGACGACAGGAGAGCTATTTACCTCCTGGGTTTTCTGTGTTGGTTTTGCACCGGTTGGAGCGCGTCGTTGGTGCTAATTAGGTGGGTTTTGAACGTAAAAAAAGTCTGTTTTGATCTCCAGTGGTGGCTGTTGGCATAAGCACACTCGGAATATGATGTGCCTCTTCCTCCTCCTCTTCCTCCTGTTCATCCTCATCACTTCATCCTACCACCTCTCCATCAGGTGTTTTTGTAATGTTTCAATTATTCAGCGGTTCTACTCTGACATCTGTCACTTTCCCTCTGCAGATGTTTATCCTCTTGAACAGGATATCGGTCATGTAAAGCTTTTTAAAAAAATTTAAATGATGCTCTGGGTTGTTCAGTGATGGTCAGCTCCTGCAGAAAACATAAACCTAGGCGTGATTCTGTGCATATTTTAAATCAAACCATCCTGATCCAGAACCAGGTTCTGAATACTTAATTGGGTTCTCATTAGCAGCTTATTTCAAACAGCAGGGTCAGCACATTCGGTGTCTTTGAAGAAGTCAGATGTTATTTTTGAATGTCGGAGCATGAAACTCCAAGAACATAAACCTGCAGAGTTTACATATGAGGATGTGATTTATTTAAAATCAATCAAGTGGAGAGTCCGGTACTGTAAACACATTAACTCCCCCATTTAAGTGTGGTCACAGAAATACAAAACACAGTCGTAAAAATGCCCGACTAAACGGTCCACAAACATCGCGTTAATAAACGAGAAGTAACCAGCCCTGTGCTTCGGTTGTTACCAGCTCAGCGAAGCTGCAGCGTTTCTTATCTGATTTCTCAGTGAAAGTGGGGAGAAAGCGCAGCCTGTGAGTCACAGAGTTGTGGGCCGAGCTTCCGGCTGCTCATCAATGTTGATTCAGTGGCAGGAGACGTTAAAAAACCCATCAGTGACGCAGCTCGAGACGAAACGGGAAACTTTTTTTTTCCTTCATATCGTTATTTTGATGATAATTTCAGCAGAGGTGCCACAGATTCTTTTTCTGTGATGGTTTTGTGAGGTATAAAAGAAACCAATAAAATTTAACTGTGGAGTAGAGGTGTTCTGATACTAGTTTTTATCACAAAGTGCAATTCGGTTTGGGTACTTGCAGATACCAGTTTTTCTTAAACACAAGTGCACGAGTACTTCAGTACTCGTCATTAATGTGTACTTACTGAGTTAGAATCTAATATCTACACGTCTCTCCTTCCTTATAGGCCTACAGGCTTTTCAACATTTTTTTAAATAATTGGCTCTTTCTGCAGTCCATGGCTGGGTTCTTTAAAATGCTCTTTTGCTATGTTGCTCTTTTTTATTTAAGTTAAGTTAGTTTAGTAAAACGTTTGTCAAAAATCAATTTCTTTTCAGTCTTCCTTCGACTGCCCTGAGGTTTTCAAAATCACCTGCATCGACTGTCAACTTGTAGTTTCACACCAGACGTCAGCTTTCAGGTTCAGTTTTTGTCAGTTCTGCCGTTCTGTTCCACTGTCTCGTTTCTTTACTTCCCCGCTGAGGTGACCACCTCTGCATCAGTCCGGACGTTTGATCCTCGCCGCATTCAGCTTGACGTTCCTCCTTGTGGAACTCGCATCCGTTTACCCGTCATGCCATGTCATTTGATGCAGTTAACAGGCGCCACACTTTAATCCGCTCGGATTAACGTCGATCTCTGCTTTGCCCGTTCACAGATCGTCAGCACTGGAAAACATGTGAAGGGATACCAGTACATCATGGCCAACCTGGTGAGAGAAACCACGTATATTTACGGTGAACTTTGAATTTGAAAGAGCAGACGGTAAAAAATTCTAAAAATCTGGTTTCTGAAATTATGTTTTCAGTTGTTTTACCTTTGTTTGTGGTAAATTTAAATTGTTCCAAATATATTTATTTATTTTTTAAATGCACGTCTTGGTATTTAGGTGACCAAAAATAATAAATTCCAAACAAAGCACTCTTTGGCTTTATTATCCTTTATTATCTCAGAGTTTACCCTCCGATAAACAGGATTTTTTTGGGTTGTCTTTCAAGGGTTTTAAGGACATCAACCTAGAGCGGTTCATGCACGGTGGAGCTAACGTGACTGGCTTCCAGCTGGTCGACTTCAGCAACCCCATGGTCATCAAGCTGATGCAGCGCTGGAATAAACTGGATCAGAGGGAATACCCGGGCTCAGACGCCCCACCCAAGGTACGGCAGGTCCAAACAAGATCAAAACTGACCGGCGGTGCAGCGCGGCGTTCATCTTTTTGGGTTTCTGAGACGAGTTTAAAAGCTGAAATCCTGCAGAAAACGCCACTAGAGGAACAGACAAGCTCTGTGGTTAAAAAACTGATCCTGTTTGATTTTAAATTTGCCCTGAGGCCAAGTTGCAGATCTATGATGTGGGATTTTCACTCACCTTGAAATGTCTGCGCATTTTTAGTTTTTCTTTACACTGAAGTAAAACAAACCAAAAACAATCAGGGTCTGTAGAACCAGAAATATACTTAAAAACTGAAGACTTTGAAGAGTGAGAACTGAAGAACTTAAAGGTTGATAGGTGGAGTGGCTGCAGCTGTGACTGATGAAACGGGATAGATGGACACAAAGACTAAATAAATAGAAAGTAAAAGAACTAAAAAGAATCACAAAACTGAAAATAAAACATAATACCCAATACCAAACACACAGAACTACTAAAAACAACCAAAATACACAAATCCTGAAATCGACAGGAAAAAGAAAATCCACGAGAAATCTGATTCAGGAAGATGAAGAAACAAGGGAGAAGCGTCACCACTGACTGTCTCATCTGATGCGGTTCTGTTCAGCCATGTGACAGACTGACCCACTTTACTTTCTTTTCAGCCACACAGATTGCAAATGGCACCGGGGCAAGAAGAAGGCATCACGCCATGGTGGTTTGCAAACCACCTCCCTCGAGCAAATCTGTGTGTCCAGCAAAGATTTCTATTTTAACAACCAGATGCAGCGGAGTGGAAGTGGTGCGAGTCCAGTAGATTGTATGAATGTGTGTAGTCTGATGAGTTGGAGGAGTTCAAATTAAAAGTTTACATCTCAGCCTGCAAGTGTGTGTGTGTGTGTGTGTGTTTATCCTCCCCACATTTCTTGATAAATTGCTTTCTCTTGGAAATTCACTCAGCCTAAATTACTCTGCTCCCCACTAAGTCCTCCACAGTCAGACTGACTCTCCATTAATATATTAACACGACGGTGAGCTGGGCCTGGCTTTGGCACATTTACTCACTTTGGAAAAGTGATGTTTTAATGTTTAAAAGTTCCACTTGTCTACGAGCTGGTGAGTTAACGAGACACTTCTGTGTGACGGCGACATAATGAGGATCCGCTCAAGATGTTCGAGCTCATTTACACGATTCATACTCGAGTGCAGACTCCCCCTTTAAAAAAA
>JAVKLF010000028.1:2326107-2337929 GCA_034783495.1 Millerichthys robustus
TTTTTTTTCAAATCCTTGAATCCTTGAAGCTGAAGCTGTTGCTCAGCTCTAGCCTTAAAATTTCAGTATTATTTCAGTAGAAACTAATATTTTTTTGTTTCTTGTTCCTGGTTTTGCTCTGTTTGTTGGATTGCGGACTTGAAATGACTGCAGGTTCCCCGTGGCGTCTGGCTCTGGGACGTAAGCAGCACTTTGTGGTTTTTGGTGTCTGGGCTCCTATTGATTAGGCTTCTCAGGTAGTGTTTAATAAGTTTGGGATTTGGGGAGTTTTAGAAGCCAAGCCTTCAGGATTTTGTCATGTTGCTCAGACTGTTCCTGTAGCAGTAAGGTGGAGAAAGTCTGTCTTAATTTGTTAGTGGATCATATGCAAAGTTCTGTGGTTTTATGCATGTAGAAAGTTTGCAACATATAGTTAGAGCGAAGTAGTTACTGTCTTCTGAGAGCTGGTGAGGTTTTTGTTTTTGTCTCACGAGAAGAAACTGTGGAAACGGAGCAATTTGTTGCACGTCTGCCTGCACAGAAAGGAATAATTGATCCTTTGTTGTGCTTCTAAAACATCAACAGATGGTGCTTCACATCCAGAGGTTAACAAACTTAACTCAAAGTAATTATCCTGCTGGATAATTATTTCGAGACCATCCTGGGTGAATCCAGGCCTCAGTGTGCAACACTTTGTCCCAAATGAACTGTGATACACAAAACCCCATTTAAGGCCAACATAAAAACCTACAGTTAACTGTTGGCTTGAAGTGACGTAAAACTGTTGGTGTCTGAACTGTTTTAAATGCTGTTTTTTTACAGTGCTAAATTCTCTTGTTTTCTTCAAACTGCAAATACTTTTGCTTGTTGGAAAAAAATCCACAACATATTCAAAACTGTTAAATAACGTCCTTTTAATGTTTATTATATGCAAAATTGTATGTAATGTGAAAAATAATCCTGGATGGTCAAACAATGTTCCGTTTGAGACATGAAAAGTGTTGTTTTTTCTGTGTTTGCTGTTGATAATTAAACCCACCTGAACTGAAACTCTGAGCAGGAAGGTGGTATCGACCGGGGGGGGGGGAACGAATGCAGCAGCAGAGCTGAGCTTTTGATGGGGCTAAAGAGGAGAAGCGGTGGTGTGCATATTGGTAAAGCTTGTTAAAGAGGTGGCATTTGATTTGGCAGTGATGCATGTTTTTGTTGTTGACCTTGCTGTGGATAAAAAAAAATTCAAGGATATGAAATATTATGAGATAATGAAGGGTCTTTCAGGGGATGTTTCTGGATTTTGTTTTTTAACCTGAATGATTTGGAGAACAGGGACCGCTTTTTTCTGGAAAAACAGATGTAGGGCTGCACAATATTGGAAAAAACTGACATATTTTTCTAATAGAAAATAGAAGAATATTTAACAGATTGTACGTACTTGTGGAGATAAAGGCTTTACATTTAACAGGTACAATAAGAAAAACTGAGAATAAAGAGTAAAAATACTGATTTTAAGCAAAGATACAAAGCATGACACTAGAAAGTGTCAAAACATAGTTTGAATGAAAACATGAAAACCGTCAGCACTTTCCAATTTAAGATTTTTTGACAGAAGACCAGCCATTTCTCCTCACCTCACCCTAAAAAGATATGAACTGCTTTTTACAAAAAAAAAAAACTCTGCCTCTTTAACCCGCCATGTATTTTAGTGCGCATTAATGCCCTGAGGCTGTCGTCTTAGTGCTTTTTGCTGAGGATGTAAGAACTTAAATCTCTTTCATTTTCTCTCCTCCAGTTCAATTTTCCTCATTCTGTAAGAGTCAGATGGTCGTAATAAAAGTTTAAACTCTCACTAAGAGTAAGCCCCCTGCTTCCGAGCCTGGCAGGCAAGGTTGCTCAGGCACAAACTGTAATCTGGTTTGTGGATTTTCAGTGAACAAGTATGCACTTTCGTACAGCTGCAGAGCAAAGATGTGGTGGGGTACATCATTTTATCCTCCCTCCTGAAATTTTAGTGAAGCCTTTGTTCAACTGTTGTTGACTCCATCTGAAATGTCCGTCTGTTCTGTTCCTCATGAATCCCTACAGAAAGCGGAAATTGCCGTGGCCCCTTTGACTATCACTTTGGTCCGGGAGGAGGTGATCGATTTCTCCAAACCCTTCATGTCGCTCGGCATCTCCATCATGATCAAGAAGCCCCAGAAGTCTAAACCAGGGGTGTTCTCCTTCCTGGACCCGTTGGCCTACGAGATCTGGATGTGCATCGTGTTCGCCTATATCGGCGTCAGCGTGGTGCTCTTCCTGGTCAGCCGCTTCAGCCCGTACGAATGGCACACCGAGGAGCCCGAGGAGGGCACCGACGGTCCGCCAAGCGACCAGCCCCCCAATGAGTTCGGCATCTTCAACTCTCTCTGGTTCTCTCTGGGCGCCTTCATGCAGCAGGGCTGTGACATCTCCCCCAGGTAAGGCGCACTCATACAAGAGTCCACGCTAACTGCACGACCTTGAGGCCAAAAATAATCACGATTCGACATCCTGTCAGACTGGATTGTGTGGACGGTCACACAGATAACTCAGCGCTGACTCTTGTCTGAGTGTTGTGCGTTTAAATCCCTTGTCTGTCAATCCAATTAAGTCCTTCATCAATATTTCAAACAAGTTTGATTGATGTAAATGGAAGCTGAGTGGGTGTTGACACCCCGCTGTGACAAGCAGCAGTTTGTGACAGAGGTGTGGAGGAAACCCCATCAGTGTCGTTCAGCCTTGGAGGGTTTTAACCTCTGAACACCCTTGGCACTAAAACAAGAAGGTTCTGCAAAACTCAGACTGAATAAAGGAGAAAACTTTGACTTCAGCTGCATCTTTGTCCTACATTAAACTCCAATTCGTTTTAGTTACCGTAGCTTCTTGAATGCTTCACTCACAACCCACCAAAGGTGTTTTGGACACGGGTCCAACGTGGCTGCAGAGTCCCGGTGATCACTGACAGAAAGTTTGAGAAAAGTACTGGATAATACAGGTGTGGTTGTGGCCAAAGAGCCTTCATCGTTCACACACCAAAACCTCAAACCGCCTCACTTTCCTGTTTTACCAAAACTAATATGATTTGTGCCATTCCTCAGCTTCTATCACTCAACCTATCGAAAATTAAATATTTTGATATTTCAGTGTATCGATATTTTCTTACAACCCTAGTTCAGAGTGTACGTGTTCTTGTTTTCTTTCCTGGCCTGTAGAATTTGCATTAGCGAGACCAACAGTCTCCATGACCGACTTTTAAGTGGCTAAACGCAAACAAGAGACGCTCAAGTCACAGAAGCACCAACAGAGGGTTGTGAGTGAGGCAGGAATTGTTTCATATAAGTTGCTGTCATGACAGTTTGCATGAGGACTGTGGTTTAGATGCATAAAATAGAATAATTAAGAATTTTCTGTCTGTGTTTTTAAGTGTTGCTCTGCGTGCTTTAGTCATGATGTATTTAGAAAAGAAGCGAGATTCTGCTGGTATTGATTGAGTCTGTCTTCATTATGTAGTTGTTCTTCACTGTCTGACTGTCCGTTTCTTTTTCTGCTTGTACACGAGTTAGGTTGTCTCTCTGTGTGTGTCGTGGAGCTTGAGTTATGTCGTCTCTTTGTCTCGAAGTGTGCTACTTCTCCTCCCTTGTTCCAAAGACGAAAAACGCTGCAGCCGCTGCAGATCAGTGTCCGGTAAACGTTGGTAGAAGGGTGGAGAAACGATCCTGTGCAGTTAATTGTGCTGCTAGGAGGGATCTTTGTTCCGCCATCAAAGATCAGGCTTCTTGTTTGTTTCAATTCTGAGACACGGTGAAGCCCGTGGACTGGTAAGGCTTGTAATTTCACTGGTTTCTCATTTTTCTGTGAGGCTTTTCTCATCAGTTTGAATGGTCTTGCCAAGCTCAAAGTTCCTGTTTGCCGGCTATTTTAAGCAACTGCTAAAATGTGTCCCCATATCAGCTTTTTTTTAACATGAATCGTTTTAATCTGTTAAGCCCTTATGGATGTTGTAGTGTAATAGAATTGGTAAGACATTGGGAGATGAAAGGACAACCAAATGGGCCTGTATCTTTCAGCCGCACCACCCACCCCTACACCCGAGGAGAACAAAGAAACACACAAGATGGAGGATCCGGAGGCACATTAAAGCATCTTTCAAATTGTAGCCCGACCTCACGTAAGCAACCTGTAGACGAGATTATAAGGGCCTCTGTCTGTGATTACGCAGCATTTTATTCAGGAGAGCTCCTGCTTTGACCACCCTCCGCCTACCGCCATAACCCCCCCTCACCGCCGCCCGCCACATCTCCACCTGTGTGCTGCAGATAAGGGCTTTAAAGCTGCGCTACAATGTCTGCATCAGAACGGAGCGTCTACATTTCACACACCCCACCCCACCCTCTCCTTCTCTGGCTTTGGTCCTCGGCTGTTTTTGCACCTGTCACCGCAAATTTCACTGGCCTTTCCCCAATCTATCAGCACAGAACCACCCCACTCCACCTCCAGGCTGACCGGACAGGGCGACATGCAGGTCCCCTCACACGGGGGCGGGGTTTAGATGGTGCACAGGAAGTGATAGGAGTGAAGGTGAAATGGACAAATGGAAGGGGTTAGTTCAGATCTTTAGAATTGAGTGGGAAGATTATAAGCAGTTCATACAACACCCATCTCTGAATTTTTATCAGCAGATTGTTAAAAAATTGAAGTTCATAAAGTTTATTTTAGGACTTGTCAATGTCCTTAAAACTTATTTATATTCAACTATGAAAACACAGATCTTATAATGAACAGCTTACATGTTCTGGGAAGAAACAGGAGCAGATGAATCCTATTTATTGTAAAAAAAGATAACTTTTTTTACCCGTACATCCCACGCTCAAGACCCTCACTTTAAGACACTAACCCGTAAAAGGATTTAAAACATTCATTTTTGCAGCAAGTTTCTTCTGATTTTCTCGTGTTTCTAACTTTGGCTCGTCCTCTCAGAAATATAATTCGCTCTTTCTTCATCTGGATCGTTTTTACTAATTTCATGACACGGCTTTGACAGGAAAGTCAGAGCTGAAAATAGCACTTCCTTCTCCTTGCTCTTTGCCTCTTAATAAGGGTTAATACCCCTGTTCTGCTCCCTCGAGGCAGCCCAGTTATAATTAATTCAGTGATTAATATCCTGGTCTCCTGCGGTAATGTCTCTGTGGAAACAGGAGAAGGAGGGAGCTGGAATGAAACGGTGACGCCTCGGTTTGTTTTTAATCGACTACAAATCCCAGATGAATCCAAGTTAAGTTTATTCTGGCGTCTCCCGGGGGGAAGTCGCGTCACCAATGTTGATACAACGGCATCTGCCTCGCAGGTGAAAACGATCTGATACAGATGTTTTCAGTCCCTTCCTCCATTTGGATTAATTTTGTCTCCTCCGCTGTGATTGGCTTGATTAGTGCTGATTAATTCAGATTACCTGACGGCAATAGCTGAGCGTAGGAGGTGAATTCAGGCCAAAAGTAGCCATATTTGAAGCGCCACATTGACACTTTTCTATTAAAGTGATGCCAGTTAGCTTTTTGTTGCCCAGCTGACGTTTTGCTGTCCTGCTGTTTGGCTTATTGCTCGTGTTTCCTTCACTCGGCCTGGATTACAAGCTGACCTACAGGCTTTCTTTGCACCGGAGACACCGGAGCTTCCAAGTCAAGCACCACTTTATTGTTCTCATATTTACTTAAACACGGCATGCTGCATGTGACTTCACGTCTGGAGTTTGATCGAGGTCAGATTTAAATTAAAACATAAACAAACACGCACAAATCAGACCTGCAGTCGAAGGTAGCCATATAATAGCTCGGGAGCTAAGGCTAAAGCTAAAGAGGTTTGGCTTCCATGAAGTAGCTTTGCTGTCCTCCATCATTTTCAGTTGAAGTCATTTCCACATTCTCCTCTTTGTCAAAACGCTCTGGTTTCATTTAAGAGGGCTGAACACCAGACATTGTCCAAAATTAACATTTAAGCAACGTTCAACCAGTAAATGTCTTCATTTGCTGCACGCAGAATGCTTTGACGTGTAAATATTATGCAGCGTCCGTGTGACAATGCATTTAAATTTTTTAGTTGATGAAGTAGTCGGGGATCCCTTTAAAAAGACCGGACTTTATTTAAAGGATCAAGGTGACACGCATGTATTTAAGTCCATGGACGGACCAGGTTGAGTGGATCTGTCATAAATAACTCATATATTCAGGCTCCCCTCGAGGACAAGCTTGTCCTCGTCTCTTCACGTTCTTCACCTCCATCACCTTCTTTCATTCCATGCTGCTTTTTCCCCACAAATTCTTTGGAAAACGTTTGCACGCCCGGCGCCACCTCATCCCCTACAGCAGCTCTTTATGATACGTTGTTCACACACCAGAGAAAGTCAAATTGTGAGCAGATTAAATGTTTTATTCCACACATCAGTGTGTTGAATCTTATATATTTATATTTAATCGTTTTGCCTTAATGTTGTTTTTTATCTGAGCCTTTTTTTTTTTAAATGAACCATTTTTTCATCTGTGAGTAAAAAGAAGAAATCATTCCTCGCTGCATGACCACATTATTTCAGTTTCAGAATAATCTATATGCTGATTCTTCCAGCAGGACTTTGAACCCAAGGAATATTTCAAACTAAATGAACTGGTTTTGTGACTTCAGACCGATTCTAGACACATTCTGTCTAAATTATATGAATTTAGTTTTTAATCAACTGCTTTTGTTTATGAAGAATTGGATTTTGACTCAGGAAATTATATTTGAAATTTGTGTGAACGATAAGAACTGAAGGACTTAGCTGAAGAAGCTAAAAATGATCTTTCAAAGCTAAAATAAGCTGAACACAAGCTAAAGCAGAATAATAGCTAAAAGCAGAAGAACAGTAGCAGAATGTTAACTAAATGATAACACAAGCTAAAAGCAGGGGAGCACTAGCTAAAAACAGAATACTAATAGCTAAAGACCACATTTTGTACAAATAAACAGCCTCTCACCTTTAAATCCAGGGAACTGTGAAGAATAATCAGTAAATATTCACACCGTAGCAGCTCCGGTACATATACCCTACCCAACGTAATGAAAACAAATGATTGTTACACACTAATGGAGGAGAAGCACCGACTAACTGCTGAAAATGTTCTTTTTTTTTTATATTGAATTTTCTTTTCATCCCGAGGGCCTGGGGTTTGCCGGACCGCTGCAAAAAGTGCTGCTGCAGAAACACACCGGAGCCGATTTTTATTTTGTTTCCTCTTTATTTCATCAAATACTTTCTTTTTTTCGTGTTTCCTCCACCTGTGAACTGAGCTCACATATTATCATCCAACATGCTTCCAACAGCAAAATGAGCTGTTTTTATTATTAAAACTCATTTTTTTAAAAGCAGAAATCATACCTGAATAGGTGTTTGATTTGTTTAACATGAAGAACATTTGACCATGCTTTTACTGAAAGTAGACAAAAGATTTGTCCATGAGTTGTTTCAGATAGATAACAAACACTAGAAACTTTGACGTTGGCCTGAAAATTACCCAAAGTCCCCGGTGCTGAGCTCCCCCCCGCCCCCCTCATGTTTACTGCAGCCTCGTCGAGACACAGCAGCGTGTCACTGTGGATCAAAGTCAGAGCTATCAGCCGAGCGACGCACAACAACACAGAACTGCTCCCAAATCCACTCCAGTGTTGCCACTTATTCCACAATTATCGTATTTATACGATAAATATGGCACGTTGTGTTTAAAAACGAGTGAAGCGACCGGGTCACAGGTTGTTAGATGCAAACACTGAGGTTGCTTTGGATACACCATTGAACTTAAACAAATTCAACCTGTAAACCAGATCTGTTGATTATTAGATTGATCTGTCGTATTTTTGCTGTTTCTGCCAATTATTGAGAAGTTTCATCAGATTTAGTAAAAATCTACAGTTTAAAACAACTAGCAAACAAAGGTTTAAATAAAAATGTAAAAAACAGTCGGTCAAACCTTATTTACTGATATTTAATAAGGTTTAATGTAAATATCATTTTTTATATATCATTTTTTGAAACCGTCTTTGACTGTAAACATTAAAGCTCTTCAGAATTCATTTTTTGGCTTCGGGTTAATTCCCGCGTCCCGTCAGTCAAACCCTCCACCTCTTTTGTTGTTATTCCACAGTTCAAATCTCTGCATTCTCGGGCGGAGGAGGAGGCGACAAGCAGGGAGTCATTTGTATTCAAATCCAGCACTAATACATCAGTAAGTCTATTTCACGCGACCCCTGTGAGCCGCTGCAGGCGTCTGGACAGGGCTGAGCAAAACCAAAGTTTCCTCTCTGATCGTTTGAGCGATTCGTTCAAACTGAAAGATCCATCAGTTCGTCGATAATCGAAGTTTTTGAGTGAGCTCTGTGAGGAGGATTAGGAATGAGTTTAGCAGAGTCAGATACGGTACGTGGATTTTAGCTGAACAATATTTAAGTCAGCTGCACCCTGTGTGTTTTGGGATTAGTAGAATTTGACAAGTCTGCAGTAAGACGGTAAAACAGCAGCCGGATGCTCGACTCCCTCCGTCTGACACGGAGGCCTGAGGGGGTCTGCATCCTCCGCCGTTTGATTCGCACCGAGGGGAGATCTTGTTTGTTCTCCTCCATGCAGCATTTACGGTTTAAGATTCTCCTCACGACCTCCCGCTGCTCCTGAGCAGCGAGCGATCCGTCTCCCCCAAGCGAGGGGTTGGAGGGAAAAAAAAACATATATATATATATATGTGTGTATATATATATATATAAAACAAGAAAGAGCTGATCTGCTGGCCACAGGGACCTGCAGCTCTTTTTATCCTTTCAGTAAACAAAGAGAAAAGGTGGTAGGAAGCAGCTTACACCTTTTCTTTACCAAACCCAGTCAATATCAGCGTTTGGGTTTATTTTTTATAAGACAGTTTGTTCTAATAAGCAGCGGTGGCTGCTATATATGTTATCAGAGCACCACCTTGTGGCTTTGCAGAAGCATTTTTGAGGTCTACACTGTAATAACGGACTCTTTTCTGTTTTATTTTTGTCTTTTTTCCTAACCATAAATTTACCTCTTAAAACATTCCTTTTGAAATTTTTCTTCTGTTTTTTCCTCCAAATCATCCCTGCACATTTCCCCCCCCTTTTTTCCCCTTCCCCTCTTTCCACCGCAAGATCGTTATCGGGTCGAATCGTAGGAGGAGTGTGGTGGTTCTTCACCCTCATCATCATCTCGTCCTACACGGCCAACCTGGCTGCCTTCCTCACCGTGGAGAGGATGGTTTCGCCTATCGAGAGCGCCGAGGATCTGGCCAAGCAGACTGACATCGCCTACGGGACTTTGGACTCTGGTTCCACCAAAGAGTTCTTCAGGGTGAGTTTGGGGTTGCTTGGAGTTAAAGGTCTGCTTCAAGACAAGGTAGGGAACTCATGCAGTCTTTAGATATTTACCCCAGTCAGGGAAATAACTGTCATTTTAATGACATTTAGAGCAGCAGGGAACAAAGTTAGCATCAGGTTTAGTTTTCTGAAAGAAACTCTAGAAATCAAATAAATGTTCTACTAGCATATCTTTACTGTAATCGTTACAAAACATAATAATAGTCATAAGTAGGGAAAAAATGTGAATGTAAAATTTTAAATAGTATAATCTTTGTTATTTTTCAAAGATTCGGCTAAAGAACACTACGTCTATAACAGGCTTTTGGTAACAAAGAGTTTAAAGACAATTTAAAAGCGGTTCTTTAAGGTTGTTGAACTGGAGTAGAATTGGTAAAGAAAATGTTGAAAGATCTTCAAAAACCCTAAAGATGTTACAAAAGGTTTAGCTTCTCAGAAGCTAAATATTAGGAGTCAAGGCTTTTGTACAAAACCAAGACAGATTAAATCAAAACATTAACATGACTAAACTCTTTACTACCAACATGAATTCTTCTCACCACACACGGTAAGTAAGACTTTCAGAGTCATCAGGGAGTAGACAGTTCTTTGTATTTTACTTTGAAAGGTCTTGCATGTGGATATGTTGTCTCCATCTCTCACACCACATTTACCTTCTGAACCTCCAACCCCATCAAACCCAACAGCGGTCCAAGATCGCCGTCTACGAGAAGATGTGGGGCTACATGAAGTCCGCCGAGCCCACGGTCTTCACCAAGACCACGGTAGAAGGGGTGGCTCGGGTCCGCAAGTCCAAAGGAAAATACGCCTTCCTGCTGGAGTCCACCATGAACGAGTACACAGAGCAGCGCAAACCCTGCGACACAATGAAAGTCGGAGGCAACTTGGACTCCAAAGGCTACGGCGTAGCCACACCCAAGGGTTCACAGTTAAGGTGGGTGGAATAGTGTAACAATATGTTTTACGTGTTGTTATGGTATTCCACCTTCCCTGGTGTGCCGCCTTTCTATCTCCACTTACTGCTCGATGTTGGGGGCGGGCTTTGTTTCACGGCAGCTTTTAGACATTTGTATTTGTTGCATGCATGTGGAGCTGCGTTGTGATGGTGCAGGGGTGGTTTTTACGGGTTCCTTTTCTTTCCCTTCCAGCTCTTCACACGAGGTAAATCCCTGTGCTTTGTGCTTTGTGCTTGCTGTCTGGGCAGAGATGTTTGAATGAGCATGCAGGAAGCTTTTTTCGCAAACTTCATCCACCTAAAAAAATCTGAGCTATCCTGCATTTTACGTACAAAATGTATCAAGTTTGAGAAATGTAGCCGGCGCGACTTCAGCTTAATGTCACTGTTTTTCTTCTTTTTTTTTTTTTAACGTGGTGTTCTGGGAGCCGTTTGAATGCCCGGCCCTCGGTGACGGCCACGTCTCCCGTGGAATTTACAGATCGTGCTCAGAATGCGGTGAAATGACTGCGGGAGAGTTGCAGATTAAATTGGCGCTCTGGTCACTCAAACCCCATCAATGCGATCAGAATGGATTAACACACGAAAAGCAAACTTTGACAATTCGTGTAGGGTTTGTTCTTCGGTCATTACATTTCAAAATACAACAGAAAACACCAAATAATTGTGTGTTTTTATCTTAGTTTCTTGCAGAAAGAAATAATAGTTTTGGTTATTTTAAGAAGCAGCTATTTATTTTGATTTAGGCAAGTAAAACTTATTTGTTAGGTTTAACAAGTCTATTGTTATTTACACAAAAAAAAAACCTGTTTTCGTTTATTAAACAGACTGTTCTTAGACAAGAAAAATATCACGTTTAGGACGTGACATTTTATTTAAAGAACCAAGTCTAAAAGAACCTGAATTCCTAATGTCCGCTGAGGTTTTAAAAGCAAAGAAAACCCAGAAAAAACAAGCCAGTTGTTTGTTTGTTTTTTTGCTATTTTTGTTTTGAAATGACAAAACCAACCACACACGAATTTTAGACGCACTGCTTTAAATTGACATTCAAGCAAATTTATTCCCGCTTAGGAAAGAACATTGTTGCACAACAAGGAGGCTGAAGAGAAGGAGCAAATCTGCTCAACAAGACCACAAATTTAGAGCATTATCGGCATCGATCGTATTTGTTTAACTGTTTTACTGTAAATTCCTCTCCCAGAAAAAGTTACATTTTCTGCCAGGCTGGTGCCAGTTTTCAGGCGCTGCTTTGACCAGAAGGAGTCCCTGACAGATCACGGTTCTCTCCTCCACATCTGTAGCTTCTTGTTTAGTTATTTTTTTTATTATTATTTTGTTATTTTGGAGGTGGTTTATTGTTTTCTGTCAGCCACTTGTCCGGATATCAGCGAGGAAACACCGGCAGCATCGGGCTCTGGCAGCACCGTCAGTCCGGGCCGTAACGTCACACGGCTCCACCTTTAGT
>JAVKLF010000028.1:2364830-2378354 GCA_034783495.1 Millerichthys robustus
TCAAAGGTCAAAGATTTACAACAAAAGCTCCACGCAGGAGATTTTTAGCTGGTCCTCTCTGAAAAAGTAAAACTTTTAGTCTCGGGAAATATTGATCTTTTTCTTAAAATCTTTCTTCTAACATACAAATCACCTAATAACCAAACTTTATGTTATTGTAAAGATCTTATTGCTCCATATTTTCCTAACAGAGCACTTCTCTCTCAGACTGCAGGTTCACTTGTGGTTCCTAAAGTTTCTTAAATGGAAGTCAGTGCTTTCAGTTCTCAGGCTCCAACTTCTAGTTTCCATCTGAGGCTGACAGGGTTGGTTTGGGATTTCTAAGCTTTCCTTAGACCCATAAAAATCACACCCAGACCCAAAAGAACACACTTGGACCCCTACAAATCCACATCCGGATTCCATACTCAGACCCAGATTTATCTAATTTAATTTAGTAGAACATTGTTGTTTTAGTTGTAAGAAAGAGAATAAATACTCACATTAGTTTCTGCTGGTCTCTTGACCCTCCAAGGAGCCGGGCTGTTCCCCGAATGGCTCCGGCCAGAGCTGGAAGGTTCAGATTGTGGGGACTGGTTGTTTTCTGATCCAACACAGTTGACTAGGTCCGTCCGGTCCTCTGGGTTCTTGGGTTGTGCCCAGTTTTTCGTGGTTCCCTCCTGCGTCTTCCTCTCTGCCCCGGCGAGGCCCTCCACCAGGCGGCTGAGAGCCTCCAGCTTCTCCCGGAGCTGCAGGTTCTCCTCCTGCAGCCTGCTCACAGCCTCGGCCAGGGGCCCGCTGGAGAGGCGCAGCTCGTCGATCCTTTGCTCCACTCGCTGCTTGAAGGCGCTCACGTCCACATGCACCTCGCTCACGGCGGCCTCCAGCGTGGCCTTGAACTCGGCGAGAACCTCCTGAGCTCCCACTGTAGCTCCATCCATGGTGACCTTCGACACCTCCTGCTTTCAGATCAAATGGATCCCTGACACAAATATTTACAAGTCTTTTTTTTTCTATTTAGCTATCTATCTGTTCCAAACTATCTGTAGATTCCAGTGAAGCTGAAGAAGTAGTTTTACAAAAAGGTTCCTCGACAGAAACTCGTCTGAGTCCCATTGAGCTCCACGAACAACTTCTCTCATCAGGCGGTTTCTGTTACTCTCCCTTCTAATCTGAGCAAAAAGCAAACGCACTTGTTATTTATAAGTCATGGAAAAACTCAAGTGACACGTTGGAAAAAGGGATTAATGTTCACGCATGCAGATCAGTTTCTCCTTGCAGCGTCGGAGTTCAGGAGTTCTCGAACTAACCTTTCAGGAGAAGCCAGACCAAGTGGCGAAACGTGCATCTACTGCTGCTGGACATTTCCTCCCCCTACAACCCCCCCCCACTGTGTTGTCTGAGCTATGTTTGGCTCCTGAGCTGGTCTGCTTCTGTATTTTGGGATGAAGTGTGTGTGTGTGTGTGTGGGATGGAAGAAGATAAAACAGGGGAGGAGGGGACAGAATTATTCAGATGTTTGCCCCCCTCTCAGCTGTCACTGATTGATGAAAGGCGGAGGGGAATCGGTTTCATTGTAGGGCTTCAAAGCAAAATCCCTTCCTGATGCAACCTGGGTTCGAACCTGCAGCCTCAGGATTATGAGACTGTGGCACTGACCACCGATATGAATAAATCTGAACACAGAAACTATGTTTTGAGTAATTATTTCCAGTTTGTTGACCTTCTTTTCAACAATCTAACAATAAAATCATCGGAAGTGGTCTGAGGTCGTTTCTGTTTGAAGACCTATCTATGGTCTCCCCATTCACAGGTTGCCGGACCCCATGACCCAGAAAGGAGAAGCAGGCAAAGCTATATATTATTTATAAATACATGTTATAGTGGCTCAGATCAGAACCACAAAACCTGCAAGTCAAGGTGACGAGTTCTGGATTTTAAATAAATAAATTTATTTCTTCCCTCGTCTATTTGCTGTTTGCAGCTCAGGAGCTAAAACTGACTTCAGTCTTCGGCGCCACCGTGTGGAAATGTTAAAACATTACAAATAAATGATGCCATTCAGACACTTTAACCAGGTTTTTTTTAAATGGTTGGGAAAATTATAAATGTTTTACTTTTAGCAGTTGCATTTACTTATAAATGTGGGTGATCATGTAAATTCTCAGTTGCGTGTGATTTGTTTTAATGAAACCCTAGATTTACAGACTTTTGGGATCGAACCGATTCAAGATGGCCACCCCAAACACAAAAATGGCTTTAATTCAGTGAGTTTTACAGATATTTAGCAAACATTTGGTGTGGCAAAATAAAAAGAATCCTAAAGAGTACCAGCTTTTTTGGAACTGAATCAGATTACAGACAATTATTATAATTATTACACACATTAATCTCAGTAAATCTGACCACATGCTGCTGATCTACACCAGGACACGTGTTTGAAGAGACAGAGGCAATAAAAACAAAGCAGAGACCCGAGCGGACCGGTCCTTCAGATCAGATTTATTGAAGTTTAATTGGGTGCTCTGAATTCACAGGCTACAGCTACAGAACTCCTCTCGCTTCAGAAAACACTTCAGTCTCAATTCAGAGGTTTTTCTCCAAAAAAGAAGTCGTCACACTAGAAAAAACAGGACAGATGCATCGAGTCTGATATGTTTTTGTTTTTTTATAATATATGTATGAAAACTTTGAATGTTATCAAAAATAAGTGGGGCAGGAAGTGTTAAAGGTTGTAATGCGTTTAAATGAGTCGGGAATGATGAGTGATATGGACAGAAAAAACAAAAAACAAACAAAAAAAATACACAGCAAACATGTTTAAATATAATCAATGTTTTAAAGGGTTCAAGCTTAAACGATACATATAAAACATCTGAAAAATGAAATGCTACAAAATGTAAAATATCTAAATAAAGATTTGCCTTTTATTTTCCATCTAAACAACAAACAGCACAGCAGTTTGATTCAGCTAATTAAAACACAAATTATAATTTTATGATGCCTTTGTGATTTTATTCAACATTTTAATGAACGCTTCAAAAGACAACCTATAAACACTGCCTGCCGATGTAGCTCTGTCAGTTCTGCTGAAATCACAAGTTCATTTTTCTCAAGGCACTGGAGACCAAGTTTGTTTCTCTGTCCACAGGTCAAAATTAGTCCCAGCAACAGTCAAGGATTATTATTATTTTGTTTTCCTGTGCTTAAAATCAAGCACATCTACAATCCATGTAACAAAAGCTCACAGCACACAAGTTTCTCATTTCTAATCAAACTTGCAGGATTGCTATCCAACAGAAGATTAATTCAACACGTTCTGAATCTTTTAGCTTTAAACTCACATCCATCCTAAACCCTGACCCGATCAGAACCGTGCAACCCTGAGCGGTCGTGTGAGAAACATATTTAACCCTCCTGCTGCCCCTGAGCCCTACAGGAGGGTAAAGATGATTAATGAACCACTCTGTTTTTTTATGATATTTGCCTCAAAGCGTCACTCGTAACTTAAAACCTGATATGATTGTGGAGGAACGGAGCGTTTCAAACATGTTTAAATATGATTAATGCTTCGGTGTCATGTCTATATTTTCACACTATAAAGTCAAACAAAATGACCAAAGACTAGTGTTTCACTGGATGTAAAGTACGATGCAGTCAGCTGATTTAATAAAACAAACTGTTTTTATTAATGCCGTTAGAGCTGCTTTAAATTTATGAGGCAAGCAACCTGGATTTAAATTTTTCTTAGTTCAAATCTTGACATTAGAGGTGTCCCAGTATGTTTTTTTTGTTTGACTGAAACATTGAAATCTGACCGTTTTTAAAAAGTCACATAAAATAATCCCAGAAAGAAGAGTATTTTGATTCACAGACCAGCTAAAGTCTTGTTTGTGGCAGTTTTCCTGCAAGTACATTTTAAAGTAAGCCGTAAGAAATGGGTTTATTTCTGTCAGCTGGCCCAAATATTTGAGTGCTTCATCAAATATTCCAACTCAGGCCAAGAGACGACCTGTAATAACAACAAAAAACAGAAGCCATCAAACCACCACAGCTTGACTTTTAGGCAGGAGAAAGACTTTGACAGCAAATAAATAAATTTAATTTTAATAGTGGATAGGCCCCTTCACAAATATGATTAAAAAACTGACTGCTACAAAAAATAAAAAATATATATATTTAAAAAAAGATCAGGAAGCTTGGGTCGATGTGAGAGGAATGTTACATTTTAAAACTAAAGATAAGTTGTGGAGCTGATTAAGACTTTTTTGTTTCTATAATTGTAGCTTAAACCTGAAACTATTAGTTTAAATGAGCAGATCTCATATTATAATATTCAGAGCTAAAATAAAAGAAGAAGAAAGTTGTGGTCAGTTTAAAATGATTTTTCCATTTGTGTGTTTTGCTGAAAGCTGGACGCAGAGCTGCTTCCTCTGCAGTAACTTTCTGTCTTCAGAACCCATCGACCCAAACGAGTTGGCGTGAGCTCAAACTGACGAGGGGGCAGGGATTCTGCAAGGGAAAGAGGCCGGTGCAGCCAAACTGGAAAGGCTAAAGAAAGAAAGAGGGGAAATCAGCTCAAAGAAAACGGCAAACAGAACATGAAGTTTGCGTCGTTTCCAGACAAAAAGAGGCCTGCGCTCCCCTGGACCGCAGCCAGAACCGAACAAACGAGCCGCCGTTTGGCCGCCGAGTTCTTGTTTCCTCCTAATCCTCATTCAGCTCGACGGTGGACTGACCGACGAGCTGACCCAGCACCTTCTACCAGCATTTAAATCCCCTAACAATGAGTTGAAACTGATCTGTAGAATCTGAACTGTAAGACAAAGTGTTTAACTTTGTTTTTGTATTTTTTTTATGACCCGTAAGTTAGATCCCATCAGTAAAACAAAACATGACACAGCTCCACTGCTACAGCTCTGCAGGGTTTAGTAGCTTATGTGAACTTAGTGTTACAAAATGTCAGATAATTAACTGAATGTGACACATTTTTTTACCAATGTCTTTTTTAGGGTTTTAGAATTTACAATTCAACTTGTGTTCTCATTACGTTTAGGCTCATGATTCACTTTATACATTTTAAAATATATCAAAATATACATAATTTACAACATTACAAGATTTTTCAAATTATATTAAAGCATTATGCTATAATTAGGAATGGACTGTGAAATGAAATGTAGTGTAAAGGTGAACAAAAACAAGGTGTGAACCACCCTTTTGACCTGACTTTAGTGCTGCATCAGACTGAATTCATGGGACACGTGAGAGACGTTTGTTAATTCAAGTGGAACAAAACCAATGAAAAGATTTCAGAAAAAAACATAAAGAATAAATAACAAAAAATATTTAAGAGCTTTAAAATTCCAACACAACTGTAATAATCTAAACTGAGAAAACGTATGTAGGAAATGTAAAAAAAGAAAAAGATAAACGACGTGTTAAAGCTGCTGCCGTTACCGTGGTAACCAGACACACCTGACTGCCAGGATATTAAGAGGGCAGACAGAAATGGACTGAAAAGTAAACCTCAAACTAAAGGTTGCTCTGCAAAAAACTACAAATTAAAATCTGAAAACTCTTGAAGGGTGAGCGGTGAAGACTCGACGTGTTTCACCAAGAGTTAAAAAGACTGTTTTTCTGTTTTGAAGAACTAAAATCTAATGGAGTCTAGATTGGCTGGGCTCTCTGCTTTCCAGGTGGATTTCAGAGAAACCCATAAATGTGGATTAATTCTCCGTGACAACTGAAGTAATCTGTTCTCTGACGCAGATATGAAACCAAAGTGACGGCATTTCGTTCTCCTCTGAGCTCTGAGACGTCGGTCTGGGCAGAATATTTGTATTTTTTTTTATCTGGGGTTTATGTCAACTATTTTGTGATTGGCCAAGAAATGTGAAGTGGGTGTGGTTACCGCTGTCCCATGAGCTGCTCAGGAACCTGTGTCTGCTGCTAGGTAACGTTAGCTTCTGGGGTCCAATATTCGCAGAATGACTGCTCATCTCTCCTGGACAGGGGCCGGCGGGTCTTGCGTGACGGCAGCTTGAGGGGCGGGGGGGGGCCTCAAAGGTCTTCAACTGAAAAACTTGTCTCAGTGTTGTAGCGACACAAACCAAATTAATTTCCAAAATGCAAAAACCATAAAAGATATCAAAACGCCAGTTCAGACTACAAGCCTAGTTTTCTGTGGCTTGTTTGAACTTTGAATGATGTTTCTCTTGTAACGTCTGACCGAGCTGTAGAGCTCTAAAGAGGACTGGGTTTTATCATTCTTTTACAATTTTTCTGTTTTTGTTTCTTTTTTAGTTTTGCCTTTGTCATGCAACATACCACTACCAACAATCGACACTATTCCCCGTTGAGTCAAATTGTTTTGGTGTAAACGCTGAAATTTTGACCAAAATAGTACTTATTGTGTCGGCACCCTGTAACAGCTGAATTAACACTAGATCATGTAAGAAACAAATAGTTATATTTTTATATACATTTATAAGATAGAGAAATAACTAAAAGTGAAGTTTTGATTATTTTTTCATAAATTTCTTTTCAATAAATTCTCATCAGCAGCTTCATATTTACAATAATGGTCCTCTATGGTCTAGGTTTAAAGTTGGTTTGACTTCAAAAATAAGTTTCTTTTTAAACTAAAACTTAATTCTCTAAAAAAACTAGATGCTCAGTTTGACACCTGATTTAGAAGTAAGATGTTGCAGTGAAGATAAAGTAAGGCTGGTCAGAAATCAAACTTGGTAATGCAGTTTTTGTTATTTTGTTAAATATCCCAACGTTTCATTTAATCTTTTTTAAGTCTGCCTCGATGAACGACAACTCATCTTATCGCTATGATCTGTTTAAGAACTATCAGTAATGTAACAATCGTTTAATCCCAAGCTGCCATAAATTGGCCCTCAGTCAGCTGACATGGTCCAGTGTAATCTAAGCAGAGATTATGTCTTTAAAATAAAATTCACATTAACAAATAGCAGTAATTTAAGCAGTGAACTTAATCCACTTGGTTGTTATTCTAATAAGTTTGTCAGACCTTGAGAGTTAAAAATGTTTAATCTACGAGGGCAAAAAGACTCTAGTACTTGAGTTAATGGAGATTTGTGACTGACGCAACGCTGAAAGGAAAACAAAAAGTCACATTAAATGTTCAAACAACGCCACTGTTTTTAGCTCTTAGGAGTGGAGGAGGTGAGGTATTTTTTATGACCTTTTTTTTCCTTGATAATACTGCCTGACCGAGTGTCTCTGTCCACCTCAGCTATGAATCCTTCTTTAGTGAATGAAGTGAAAATGAAAGAAAAAAACAAAACTGTAACCAGAACCTGTTGGAACAGCCGCTCGCTGTAACAAACCAAAAACCTCTCCACAGAACGCTCCCGTTTCACTCGGGCTGTCCTTCAGAGCTGTGAGAGGGAAACGCTTTAACTCCATCCAGGCTGGAGTTGAATCCAAAACCAAAGCAAAAAGAAAATAAAGTTCAGTAGTAGCGATAAATCGGAGGCGGAGGGGGTCCACCTAGGCAGCAGATTTGTAACAGAGGAGTTAAAGTCTACGGAAAAGAATGCCCCAGGATTTATTGATTTAGTAATTGAATGTGCTGCTTCAGGTGGCAGCCACGCAACGGACATCAATCATCTTTTGACCGGGCGGCGGTGGGGGACGACTGCGGCCCACGGCTCCGCTGGTAAAGACGGTAGCCCTTCCGACAAAGCAACACGAACCAGTAGACCTGCGGAGCCAGGATGCACGAGTTGCCCAGGTTGGCGGAGAGCGGCAGGTGGAAGGGCACGCTGTAGAGCGGGATGCCGTAGTGGCGGCCGTACATCCAGTACATGAAGGGGAAGAGGGCGATGCGGCACATGAAGAAGGTGAGCAGAACCATACCTCCGTTGGCCTTGTGCACCCAGCCGTCCTGGAGGCCGATCTGAGGGAAGCAGGGATGGAAACAGGAGGAGCAGAGAGTAAACACAGGAAAAAGTGTTTCTGCTGTTTTCAGTCATTTCTTTTCGGCTTGCCTGACGCAAAACAAGAATTTGAAGTTGTGTTTTTAATTAATCACATGATGGATCTTCACACATTGCTATCACCTAACCACATATAAAAATATGGTAGAAAAAGTATTTGCTATTTGCTGTTTGACTAACTTGAAATGGCATTTATAAAATTATAAACTTGATCAAAGAAATCCTTTTATTCTGAAAGGGTCAACTGGAAGTATGACCGGTTAGACGGCGCTGTAACTCTAGTTTGGATTGGATAATCAGCCACAGATGGTCCCACCCACCTTCAAATTAAACCGAAAGTAAACTAACAACAGTTTGATCCATCCTCAACTGTAAGGAGATGAAGAGTGACAGTAGTCTTAGCGGTGTTAGCTTTCACTAATTCTTTTATCTGTTTAGCGCTGGCTCAGCTAAAATTCTTGTTTAGCATATTAATGGTTAGTAAAGCTAGCTTTTTAGTTCGCTGTGCCCATCGCTGGCTCCACATCAAAATATCTGATGAACCAGTGGAAGAACTTTTAAAATTGACCTGATTCAAAATGGCTACCAAAGCTATAGGATCTTAGTAAACACAAAACTGGCTCTGACTCCATCAGTTTTGCAGATAATGTGTTAAAATTAGGTGTGGTAGTAGTTAAGAGACATTCATAAATCATATTTTAAATTGTAAGATTACATTACATTTTGTTTTAAACTTTGGCCTGCAGAACACGGTGTGGTGGTTCTGATGACCCATTTGATTTATCTAAAAAATGGAAAAACTTAATGCATCCGGTTGGGTTAAATATTCATTTTGTCAGCTGAACCATTAATCCCTGCAGTACTGCTTTAATGGAACACCTTACTGTTTGTTTGAGTAAATACAGGTAATGTTTTATTTTTTGGGGAAAAAATAATTTGCTTCTGAAACAAAGAGGAGCTAGAAATGTCAGACTGATAATATAAACACAAAAAAAAAAAACAGCAGAGCAGCTTCGCTTTGCTACTTTTCTTTGTTGACACCAGATGTCAGTAAAGGTCCGACAGCCGATGCTCCGTTGGTTACAGAGCTTCTAATCTTAGTTTAATGCACTGTGTGCCAATAAAAACCAATCAGAATGTATTTATCAATATATAAGATGAAAATGACGGCAGCTGATGTTTTCTGAGAAAAAGAGGACACACTGTTAGCCGAGCAGAAAGCTGCTGACTGAATGTTTTTGTTTTGTTGAGCCGTGCACCTTAATTATTGATAGAACAGCAACAAACTACCTTCCACCTGAAATGGAGACGCTCAGATTTTTTGATTACGTAACCTTCTAAGAAAAAAAAAAGCTAAAAATGATCATCTGAATTCAAAATACCATATTTGGAAATAAATGACCTCCTGGTTAGTTTCAGGTGGATGCTCGTGACGTCTCACCTGAATGAGTATCTTGCCCAGGGAGACGAAGGGCGTGCTGAGCTCAGTCAGGAACAAGCAGCCGATAAAGAAGTCCCCCTGGTCCTTTCTGAAGAACTGAGGAACAGACAAACACAGGCTGAGCAAACACAAGCTTGGAAAAACAAAACAAAAACACAGATGAAGTTCAAGTTCTTGAGCAAAAAAGAAAAAAGCTCAACAGTTTCACTGGAGAAAGATAACTTTTATATATTCTTTAATAAATCAGTATTTAACAACAAAAAAAAAATACACAGCTGCTTATCTTAAAACCAGATTGAATGAACTCTTCCCTACAAGATTTACTATAGACTCCCCTGAATTTTAAAGCATAAGAACCTTTTAAAATTATATTAAAATGTTATCAAAAGGATTGTCTGTTATGGTGGACTACATATGAAATAAATACTTTTTTTGTTTGATCAACTTTTTTACCCCCTTTCTCTTAGAAAATGCAATATAGAGTCTGAATACAAATGTCTTTCCATAGATAAATATTAATAAATAAAAATAATAAACAGAATTAGGCTAAAGGACAGACTTTTCTGTAGGATCCAGGCTTTCCCTGCTTGAATAGTCTTGTTTTAATTGAAGGGTATTTTTCTCTGATCTGTTGAATTTTCTGAGCGACGTGACTTTTTCTTTCCCCCTCGGCTCGGAGGTAAAAATATCACAAGATATCAAACTCTAACTTTCAAAATAAAATCTCAATAACCAGTTAGTTTCTGGGTTGCTTCTTTAGCGTGTCCACATTAGGTTTAGAACAGACATAGAAGCTGTTTAAACAACAGGTTGTGTGGTGAGGTGGTTTTAATTCATAAAATAAAAAAGGGACAGTCTTGCAATCAGGATCTACTGTTTCTAAGATACAAATGATTAAATTTACATTTTCTCTCTTTTTTTTTTTACGTCCTTTGACGTCAAACACACACAAAAGCCTTGAGGATAAAGCTATTTTTGAAAATGGCAGACACTCCAGACTCCACAAAACATACGACTCCTTCATGCTGACATTGAAGTCAATATAACAAACCATAACACTGATTACAGTTTTGTTTGCAGCTTCTTCGGCCTCTGGAGTCAAATTAAAGTCGTCTCAAGTTGTTTTTTTTTTATCATTGCTGCAAACAGACGAGCAGAACTCATAGTTCACACAAACTATAAAAGCCACGGGGAGCCAGGTGGGGACAGGGCAGGGAGTGATGTCCTGAACATAAGTAATAGATGAAGCTTTCAAATATTGACCAACAGCTCGGAGCTGAGCAGTGAGTGATGGCGTCCCCGAATAGGTGAGTCAGTCCAGATGGATAAAGAGACTCAAAACAAAAGACAGCCGCTGTCTGGTAACCCGGCTTGTTGTGTGCTGTGGATAAATAAACCATGAGCTGCTGCAGGTGCAGCTTTACCGTCTGCCAACCAAAGAATTACAAATATAACTTTACATCATGACAAGTCATCACTGTCTGCCATAACTATTAACTTTGTTTTGTCTGTACAACCCCCCAATTAATTCATTTAAAACACCAACAACACACAATGGAATAAATGATTTCCCTGAAAGCGTTTTGAACAATAATCCAAAATAATCTGATTCATCCAAACTAACAGTTACAAAAAGTTTTTTTTTTTTAGACGTTTCCAGGGAAACAGAAAACCATTTCTGCGAGAGCTGCAGAAATGGTCGCCCTCTTGAAAGCTTCTGTCTTCACAGACCAATGCTGAAGCTCCATCAGAGTGACCGTCAGGGTTTTGGTCACGTCCCTAACTAACACCCTCAAGTTATACCCAGACCGCTCAGACTGGCAGATGGCTCGGAGAAGAATTCTGGTGGTTCTCCTGTTTCTGGATGATGGACTCTGTGCTGCAGGAATCTTCTGTACCCTGCCTCAGTAAGCTCCTGATGTAGAGGATAACAGATAATGGATGGATGGGCTTGGTTTGTGCTCCAACATGAACCATCAGCGATTTGACCTGTGTTTTTCCAAATCATGTCCAATCTAACCGGACCTAGTCAGGTTGTAGAAACATTTAAGCAAAATAATCTTCTGACACTTTTCAGCTCTAATTTACAGTCGCGGGTTGAGCTGGACGAAGACATGATTCCAGGTACCAGGGCCATTCAGGGACTCATTCAAATTTTCTACTATGCAAATGAGCCAGTGTGCAAAATACATACATTTAAGCAGCGTCTCTCTGTTGTTAAAACTCTGTGATGAAAAGGCATGGTGTTTTATTTATCGGTTTGTTTTAAATAGACAAAAGAAACGACTCTAAAGCTGATGTGTGAGGAAATAAGAGGAGAAACAAAATAAAAGGAAGATGAGTCCAGAACAAGAAAAGGGGGAGGATGACTGCAGCTGGAGCTGAATAATGTAGGGTAATGTGAGCTCATAAAGCCACCAAAGGCAACTGAAAACATAGCCTGGGTTTCTGCCGTTGCTGGGTGGCTGTGATTCTGTTTGGACAAAAAGGTTTCATGTTCTTTAAACTGGAAAAAACTCCTGAAACGCCAAGAACGTTTGGTAAAGTTCTCTGCAATGACTGGACATTTATTTAGGCGAACAGTTTGTTTAGAATGGGATGGATTCTGGCCGACAGGTCTGTTTTTCAATGGAAGACATGAACATGAAATATATACAAGCTGCTGAAATGTGTGTAATCTTAATTCAAGAAAAACATCACAGCAGGTTTTGCCAAATCGAAACACGCTCCAAGTGTTCAGACAAACAACTTTTCAGCAAACTTTGTCTCAGTAAAAGATGAAATCAGATTTAAAGCCTTAAGACGACATGATAAGTAATCCACAACTTTCAGCGCTGGCTCTATTTCCTGCTGCCACTCAAGGAATCATTAGGAGATTTTAATGCAGCTTTTTGCTTGAATTGATTAGAAAACCACTGACCAACATTAGAGCATGCAGTCATTAAGTATTACTGGCAGGAGAACGGCTTAAAACAACTCATGACTTATCGTCACATCAGCCACAGTAACACAAATTTAAATGTTTCCTGGTATCTTTAAGTGTACAAGTTCTTATAAGGGTTGGTAATTTTATGTTTATTTAAATGAAGCAATTGTTGGTATATTTAGGTAAAGAAACATACTTATTAGCCAATAATAATAATTAAAATGATATTCAAATACTATGGAATTTGCGTTTTCTGCAAAACAAAAACTGCAGTTGGGTGTGAAATAGCCAAAAAAGCTTCAATTAGCAAAAAAGTAACTAAAACGAAGCTCAAACAGAAGAAAACAGCGTAATGAAAAGCTTAAATCAGCAGAAATAAGCTGAGAAGCACCAAAAACTGTAAATTAACAGAATACATAAAAAGAGCAGATAGATAGCTGAAAGAGCAGAAATAAGCTAAAATTAGCTTTAGAGAAGCTAGAGGAAGCTAAAATCTGCAGAAAGAATTTTTTAAAAAGCAGAACCAGAACAGAAATGGACAGGAAAGCAAAGGATGTTTTTGAAGGAACTGAAGAGATCTCAATGAATGTCTATAGGGAAAATGTTTGTAAATAAAGTTAAATATTTCAAAAAGTGTCAAAGTCACAGCACACTAGTCCCGTAAGAGCCGAAGGATCTGATGTACAAAAGAGCACAAACAGAGCTTTAGTAGTTTCACCAAGAAACTATAAACAGGAAACAGAAAAACTTCTATCATAACAGCAACACTCTCTGGAACCTTGTCTCCGTTTTTAAAAAAATGAAAAAAGAACTGGGGACCAATTTAAAAAAACAACCACGCTATAAATTTTAACAGACATAATTTCACAATGTAGATTAAAAACTGATCGGTGATGGTCGTTAGTTCCATTCTTACCAGTAACCAACCAGGATTAACGTTTGCTTTGTGGAAGAAACTTTAGGATGTAAATATGTCAATAATCTAATAAAAAAGCCAGAAAAGGTTTAATTTATATGATGCTGATGTTTTTGCCTCTTTTTCTGAGGGTGTTTGTGAAGAGCCGAAGCTTTTGATGCATCAAAATGCAGCAAGCTAGAGCTCTATCACTAACAGAGCTGCAAGGAGCGTGCCCAGTTTCCTTAACTGTTGGTCCAGACAACATGACGTTTTCATCATCATCATCATCATCATCATCATCATCATC
>JAVKLF010000028.1:2378454-2391401 GCA_034783495.1 Millerichthys robustus
TCATCATCATCATCATCATCATCATCATCATCATCCCGACTCCTCTTCCTCACCAGAGTGATAGGCAGGAGGATGGTGAGCAGGGCGATGTGATGAAGCACCAGCAGGAACTCTCTTCGGATAAAGGAGTTGACGGTCCTCAGGGAGTGCTGCTTGTAGTCCTCATGCCCTTTGACCCGGTACCGGTAGTAGTGACTAAGGTACATGGCGAAGATGTCGTACGTCATGTAAGGGACGCCGTACCAGATGACAAAGTAGGTGGCCAGCCAGTGCCTGGATGGGACATGTAAATAAAGTCCTATCAAAACTACACAAGAGCAGAACATGAAGAATCAACAACAAAGTTACAGAAAGAAACATTGAGTTAAAGCATGCAGTTAAAAAGGGAAAGTTAAAGGACCACAGAGGCTGGGACTTGTTTCCCAGGTCTTTCACTGATCTCTAACGGGATTTTTGAAGTGGTGCTAGTTGCTCTTATATTACACAAGAGGCCTTTCTGCAAGCACACTGCTTTCCATTAATGGAACGGCAGCTGAACATGTCAGTTTTATGTGGGTATTAAATTCTTATTGCGGTTTGGTAACATATTGCGACAGCTAACAGACGGGGAACAAACCCAGTGGTGGATTATTTTCAACACAGCTGCAGTCACACAGTGGCGAGGAGATAATTGGCTTTTGAATGAAATGAAATCAGCTACAGAGTATCTGTTGAGGATGACGCTCTGCTACTACCACAGCAAACTTCAGCTCCATCCCCGTAAAAGTGTCCGAGTTAGACATTTTTGTTTTGACTAATGTAGATTATTTGTGGCGGGGCTGAATCATTGTTTTGTATAACTTTAACTGTACTAGTTTACAGAAATTCTTAGAAAAAAATAAACATTTTAAGAGAAATTATCTTAAGGAAATTATTACATTTTTCTCTGTTTAAAATATGGACTCCAATATTCTGACGGGATGATTTTAAAAATGACGTTCTAAAAATAATATCCAAATTAACAAAATTAATCATTTTTTCTTATATAAGGAGGCAATTTAGGACATCTTCTGTTCAGTACAGAGTTATCTCCATCACAGGACAAGATGCTACAACAGAAAAAACAAAATGACCTTTAGCTGGAGGGAGAAACACTTCGTTCGTATAACCTCTCTCATGAGCAAATTATTGCAAAAGCTTTCGGGCAGGCTTATGTAACTTTAGCATAACAAACAACTTGGATGGTCGCAGCGCTCTAATAGGCACCGATTACACTGACGGTTACCTATGTGGACAGAAACCAAGTAAAGCTGCAGGGCAGCTTTGAGCCAGTGACCTCTGACCTTTAGCTTCCTCAGCTCTTGAAGGAAGAGATTAAGAGCAGAAACGCACAAAAGAAACAGCTCAGTGTGGAATAGAAGCTACAATGATTTGATCTGGATTAGAGGCCAATCTGCTACAATTAGTTTTTATGAAAGACAAACCAACAATTTCTAGAAAATTAATCACTTAAGATAGCCTTTAATTACTTTTAGTTTTTTGTTACTTTTAGTTAGCGTTTACTACATTTAGCTTTTGCTTACTTAGTAAGTGGTTTGCTTATTTCAACTTTTAACTAGTGCTCCTTTTCTTTTAGCTGAAATAAATGTTTTTCATCACTTAGCTGAATTTCTACAGAAATGTTATTTCTCTTTAGCTGTTTTTTTACTTTTGTGATTTCAGCTTTTTGTTCGACAGCTTTTTTTGCACCTTTTTTAACTGTAACTATTTTCTGCAGCTCAGGCAGCTGGTAATGAATAAAAACAACAAACGATGTTGAGGATATGCCTTTTTTAAAACGTTTTTGACAGACTGAGCTACACGTCGAGTGTTCCTGGGTCCGACTTCAGTGTGTGTGAAAAGCTCCAGGGTTGCTGCACGTCACTGGACAGCAGAACTGAGCAGCACTGTGGAGGATTTAAACTCTCTGGGTAAAAGGGAGGAGGGGGAGGAGGAGATTAGCAGCCTGAAAAGTGGAACTGCCTGGGCCCGGCTGCTGACTCAGGGGGATTAAAAAGCTACTGTTAGCCTAGCATTACACTTCTCTGAACTGCAGAGGCTAATGCTAACACACACTTCAGCCAGGTGGCTGATCTGAAGGAAAGGATCGGATTAAGGAGGTTCTGTGAACTGGTTGACCCAGGACTCAAGAAAAACAATATTTCTAAACATATTTACGGAGGAAAATGCACTTTTGTTTTTTCTGGCATTGGAAGATTTGTATATTTATTTTATATAACTATGTTTTAATACGGTCAAACCGTAAACTGCTTAAGAGACTACTTCTGGAAGTTTTGTCTGTGAGACGCAGTATTTCGTTTTCAGTGGGATGTATAGACTTAATAAATGAAAGTGCTGCGTACTGAACTAAAGAACGTTTCTTCTAGACCAGGGGTGTACACTTCTGGTCCTTGAGGGCCACTATCCTGCAGGTTTCACTTGCTTCCCTGCTTCAACATACCTGCTTCAGCAAATGGCCTCTTCAGGTTCTGTAGAAACCTGTTAATCACCTATTCACTCAAATCAGGTGTGTCGGAGCAGAGAAAGCTCGAAGACATGCAGGACGGTGGCCTTGGAGAACCAGGGTCGGACAGTCCTGTTCTAAAGTTCCATCATTGTATCTGAAGTTTGTTTTGTTTTCATTCAAATTCGTTAAGGACCAGTCGAAGATTATCCAAGGTCCAATTTTGGCCCTTGGGTTGCACATAGTCTGAAAGGTCTCAAAAACTCTTAAAATTCAAAGCTTGCTGTGATAAATGCTCCACAGAAACGTGTTTGAATTTTCAGTTAATTCAGGGAGGTTTGGTTCTGAATATATGTGATAAAAATCTCAATAAAAAGAGGATGAAAACTAACTTGTCATAAATAACGTCGCCTCTGCACGATGAAACGATGATGACTCCTGCTGTGGTTGCCATAAGAGCATGGATGGAGGACACCAGTCTGCACAAAAAAAACACACACAAAAGTTTAACTTTAACCTTGAGATAAAACTTACAAAGAAATGTTAAAAAGTTCACCACTGATAGCATTTGTGAAATCTAAAGCAATAACTTTAGTTTGATTTCTTATCTAAATACTGGCTGGATAAACAAGAAACAGGAAGTGAAAAATGTTTATTCAGGTGAGAAACACCAAGCAGTCAGAGCTGCGCACCATCAGAGGATTAGTAACGTTCAGCCTCAACTTTCCTTTTCTATAAACAGACCCGTGACATAAGAGAAGTCTGTGTTGAAGCGTCACTGTGAGGGTGAACGAGTAAATCCACTAAACCTCTGAGGTTTACAGTAACTTCAACGTTTAAAGAAAAAAAAAGAACTGAACATTTAGCTTGTAATCTTGTTTCTGCCCCTGAGTTTACAGGAGGTTGTGTCACATTTTTGTTAAAACTATGAAGGACCGTTTCAGTTTGGACCAGCTCTCTTGTTGGCTGCTCTCCAGTTTGGCAGCGACGACAGTAAGCTGCTTTAAAATCAAAAAAACATGTAATTTATTCTCCGTCGTACTCACTCAAGCCATAATAGCCCTTTTAACACAACGTTTTCTTTAGGAATAATGTTCCTCCTATGGCTGAGGGTTACATAACCACCTTCAAATCACCAAGGCAATGAGTGAGTATACAATTGAGAAATTACGATTTTAATTTGAAGAATATTTTTGATGTCATGGCCATGTTTCAAGTTCAAAACAGCCTTTTTTAAATAGTCCGTCAAAGCATGGGCCTGTGAAGACTGACGAGCTGTGGATCGCCATGTTTGGGATGAATTTGCATCATCCTAGGCTGAATAACAAAAAATATATACATTAAAAAAACAACAGCTATGAGTGGAGCAGAAGATGGAATAGAGGGTTGTCCAATCCTGGCCACTATCCTGAATCCTGGTGAAATCGAACTTCTGCCTCTCTTGCTGGAGGACCCCTGCTCCAACCACTGACCCACAGCCACCCCAAAAGAAACATACAACCTAATTTACTGTCATGTCTGTGTTCTCATTCTTTTCCTGCTGTGTCAATCAGGTCTTTCTGTGCACTGTTCGGTCTTTCCCTGCATTGCTCGGCCCGTCAAAGTGTCTGACAACCAGGAGTCGTGACATTTTCCTCCTCTGGTAATTAGGATCTGTAAACTGGGGGCCATGGGTGCTGCAGCAAAGTAAAATGAAGTGACAGTAGAAGCAAAAAAAATAAACACTGTAAAGTTTATTTCAGGAGAAAAAGGATGTCTTCTCTCTGTTCATGACCATCAACAAGAACATCACCTTTAAAGCAGGTATGTTTGTGATCAGGATGAATAATTATTTGGCGTGAGAATTCATCAATGCTTGAGCTGACTGGCTTCATAACATCCACCTAACTAATGAAAATCAGAGAAGATGTGTGAAGGATCTAAGCTTGTCTGAGCCAGCATTTCATTCAGTGTTTTACAGACCTGGTGGGCCACCAGACTTGACCTTTTTTGACTCTTAACTTTTTGTTTTCCTATTCTGTGTCTAATTCTGCTTCCCAGCACCATCTGTGTAAAATACCCATGAAATATTAGTGTTTATAGTCCAAACAGTCTGAGTCTGCATAAAACTCTGAGCCTACCAACCACACAGATCACCATCAACTTTGAGCAAGTTTTCTTTCACTTTGTATATTACGGTCATCTTATTGCGTCACACCAGAAAGACCACCATGACCACTCCATCGTTGACCGGACAGAGGTCTGCAGGTGTTAGATGTATCGAACTTAAGGTGGAAGAAGTCAAAAGCTGGTCCATGTTCTGGATTTGCAGGCTGCATTCCTAGCTAGCCAAAATCCCACGGAGATATGATCACATGACTGTGTGTTCTACCGTAGCAGCAGTGGTGTCAACCAGACCAGATGAGCATCTGGACTTATTTAACATTACTGAACAATAAGGGCTGATTGTGTGAAAAGTGTAAAAATGAAGAAAAATTATATATTAGAATGTATATAAGCTATCTATTATAAAAAGAAAGCTGTGTGTGAGTTATGGATGTATCAACAAAAGAGAAACCGTAAAATGTGTCTCATTTTACAAGTAAAAATTGTTTATCAATTAAAATTAAAAGTTACCTTGTAAGCCGAAGTAATTGCTGTTAATTATTGAATTGGCTAGTAGATGTTAGCTTTTGTAGCATATGTAGTTATACAGAGTGAAGCACTTTGCTAAGATGGTTAGCCAATATCAGCAGAGACAAGTTTCATCCTTCAAAGTATCACCAGGTATGCAGTGAACATTTTTTCCAAGTGTCAACAACATAGCTGGTTAAAAAATAATACATTTGAGGTCATAATTATTCAACTAGCCTGTTATAGACCGACTTCAGATCTGGTTTAAATCATTGTTACCTATAAATGATTTGTTTTCCTTCTATATCATCTAGCTATTTTACATGGCTATTAAATAAAATTAACACAATACTTTACAGTATATTTAATTTGTGACACAGATCCAGTTGGGCTTGCTGTTAAATCAATTAGTTGCTTTGTCTGCTGTGAACTGCCACCCTACTTGGTATTTGTGGATGTTTTCGTTTACACAAAGGCATAGAAAATCCCAAATATCGATCCTTAGGGAGATAATCTGAAATAATAGAGTGTCAACTCTTTTAAGACAGGGATGCATCTGCAACCAGCTCTGTGTGTGTGTCAGCTGAGCATTAGTAAATTAGCTGAAGTGTTGTTCAGAAGCAGGAGTCAGTTTGTTCCTCTGCACAGCTAACTCAGCAGCTCAGAGAGGGTTTATCCAGACTGACAAGGGGTCCAAACGAGTCCGGAACTGGGCTGAACACGTGAACTACAAACTCACCACTACCACCATCCCTTTCACACACGAGCCAACAAGCTACACAATTACCAAATCATGACAGCAACAAAAATGACCAAAACATGAGTAAAACCAAAATAAGGCACGATTAAAATCGAGGGTTGATGGGGAAGTACCCAGTTAGATACCAGTCCCAGATTAGGACTATTCATGTCTACTTAAAGGCACACCGCACTTTCAAGATTAGCTCAAATGCATAACTACAAATAATATAATGACGTTTACAGTTTGGACATTTAACGTTTTCTTGGACATGACCCACAGTTTAAATGTGTCCCGTTGAAAAATATAAACAACAACAAAACAAATAGTGCATTTATATTTAAAGAAAAATAACCCTAGTTGTATTTGGCCGTGAATAAATAGTTCATAGGAAGATAAAGTAGTGCATTAGCTTAAGTAAGTCCAAGCGACCGTTACTAGCTACACCTGACCAACAGAGCCGACGTTTAGCTAACATTTCAACCGTTATGTAAGAAAATAAAATAAGCAGTTTTTAATGTATCATTATTATCATTACCTCTCGCTGACCAGAACCACGTCGGCATCGTTCCAATGTTTAAACACACTCGGCAGGATTCTCCTGAAGGCGAGGAAAAGACCGGGGAAAACTACAGCGCCACAAGCTAAAACTTGCAACATCCTGCTGCTATTTTTCCTCTTTTAAAAAAACACCCCGGCGTCCGGACGGAGACCTGGATCTCTCTCTCTCTTTCTCCCCGCTCCGGGGTTCCTCCAGGCGGGTCTCCCGTCAGCTCACACGCAGCTGTGAGGCATTTTTTTTCAGGGTTGCGCTTCGATGTTTTTCACCGGGGATCTGGTCCACCATCAACACACAACCACTCTACCGAAGCGGAGCAGCATCCACCAGCGTCAATGGTCCGCTAGTTAGCTAGCAAACATGACTTCCGGTGTGCCCTACCAGCATAAAAGCTTCCGGTCAGCGCTTTAATTTTGAAAGCAAGCTTGTTTTTTGTGGCAGGTTTACACCTAAAACATTCAACTTGATAGTTAATTTTAAATCAAAATCATAAATACGCTCAGTCTTGAGTTATACTACATTTGAAATACGTGTATATTAAGCTAAAAAGTTTGTAAATACATATTAAAAAAGACAGTTTGTATTTAGATATGAACTATCTTGGTTGTTAGTGCAACAATTTAATGTTTTACAATTTAAATAAAACCTTTTGAGATGTAATTATTAATTTTGAAGATGCAAAAGTAAAATTGTTTTTAATGATTTCTCTGTTTATATCACATCATAGCGTTTTTATATACGTTTCTGCCACTGACGAATTTGCGAAAATATTTTGCATAACAGTAAAGACAAAAAAGAGCCCGTTTGTACTAAGGAGTTGTTCCCACTTCTGGCCACTAGATGGCAGTATAAGAGTGATGTAATCACAAAGTTGGGGAAAAAAGAAAGATGAAGAAAAAAATCTAGGCTAAATAACAAACGCAAAAGTATTGCGAGGTAACGCAAAATAAAAAAAAATCCCCATGTCCCCTAACGGGCTCCGTAAATAACAAAAAAAGAGAGCTCATTGTAAATAATTAAATACAAAAAAGGAGGGCAAGTCAGACGTCTTGTGAAAATTTATTACATTAAAGTGTTTTTATTGGAATAATAGGGAAAATTTATTTTTCGTTATCTAAGTTTATTTTTATGTCTATGCTTGATTTCTTCCTCAACATACCTGAAAGTTCTGGCATTACATTTTTTATTACCTCTAGATAAGAATAACTGGAAGGAGCGTCATTATCTGCTTCTTTAGATAAAAGGAGATAAACTTTAAAAGATATCTACAGATGATTTGCTACCTGACCTTTCCTTCAGTGGGACAGTTCTGCTTTCTCAGAAACTCTACAGCTGCATCTCATGCCTTTCAGGATAGTTTCAAGTCTGCTCGGCTTCAGTTTGGGATATAAGAGCCACACAAGAGTTACTCAAACATTTTCTCTGGTTGAAGTCGTGACGGCAGGAAATGAGTTTAAAGTGATGTTTTGTGGTTCAGTGGTGAGGACGCCAGCTTCCGCTCTACTGGAAAACAACCGGAAGCGGTCTGATGTGAAGAATCTGATGCCAGGAGGTCAAAGATCATTCAGACGAAGGAATGTTACAAATTATTTATGGTGCTGCTGCCTACTTGCTGTATTAAGCTCTGATGGCCATCTTGGATGTTGAACAAAAAAATAGCAATCTGTTAGAAACTAGAAAAACCTTTTCTGTAACCAGAGATACTGAAACTTGTAGAAACAGGAACTCGGTTGTTATGGCTAAAATAAGCAGAACACTATAGGCTACTAAAATAACCAAACCCCCATTTAAAAGCAAAAGTAGTAAAATGCTTGGTTAAAGTACCAAGATTAAAGCTAAAATTAGTCAAAGGTTAGCCAAAAGCAAAATGTCAAAACAATTGCAATGTAAAAATATAAAAATGCATAGGCTAGTTTAAAGATAAAATTTGTCAAAGGCATGCTGAAAGCTAAACAGCAGCTAAAAGCTGAAAGTATTTAGATAAAGATAAAAGTAGAAAACCAGGGGATAGAATGTAAGTTTACTTTAAAATAAATTTAAAAACTTAGCAAAAGCATAGGAAAAAGCTAAATATAGCAAAATGATAGTTTGAATGTAAATTTTTTTTAACAATGCTTGCTTAAAGGTAGTTAGCCAAACGGTGCCCAAAAGCTAAAAATTGCAAAACAGTAGCTACACACGTAAAAATATTAAAATGCTAAAGAAAAGCATCAAAATGTTAACATTAAGGTAAGCCAAAGGCTAGCCAAAATCAAGTATAGTAAAACAGGAACAAGAAGCTAAATGTATAAAATAGCTAGAATAGCCGAGGACTACCTAAAATCCAAGGTAACAAACAGAAAGGTAAATGCTAAAATTAGCCAAAGATGAGCTAAAAGCTATAAGAATCAAACATTCATTAAAAAGTCAAATTTAGCAAAATGCTAAAAGTGTCAAAATGCTCACCTAAAGCTAAAATTTGTCAAAGGCAAGCTAAAAGCTAAATATAGCCTAGTAAAACACTGGGTAGAACCTAAAAGTTGAAAGTGTACTCATAGATCAACCAAATACAATAAACACAGAAATTTATTGCTTTTTTATGTATTTGCATGCATTTCTATGGCAGGCACCAAATTAATCATTGAATCAAATAAACCTTTTGTTCTAGTTTTCTTCTTAAAGTGAACAGTTGAGTTTCATTTTAGTTTTCATTTGACAGAAATTCTGCTGTTCCATTTATAGATGTTTCAAAGTTTACTTGCGTTTCCTTCAGTGGATTTGGGTCGTTCTATTTCAAGATTTTATGCTTTTACGACCACATTAAAATCCTCATGAACTATCAGATTGAAACAGGGAGTAATCAAGTACAATCTTACATCAGGGTAAAAGAAACAGATCATTGAGAGACGAATTACTCACCACAAAGATTAAACTGTAACACAACTCAATATTTATTAATAACTGACAAACATTTTGTATGATGTCAGTTTTTCCAAGTCATACAATGATGTCTCACAAACACTAAACACTTAAAGACCAGAATAATTCATTTTAATTTTAGGTGACGATGATGGTTTTAATGTCAGCAGCTCCTGAAGTCATTTCCTGCCACAAAAACCTGAAAAAGTTTTAAGTTCTCTACAACGAAGTCACACTCAAAGCACATCTCAGGAACCAATATTTACTCTTCTGTTCTAAACTAAACAGAAACTAAACTCTGCAGATTAAACGCATCTTTAACGTGAAGGAATGCTTATCCCCTGCCACCTTGCATGCCAGAGTTCTGTGCAAAGAAATTGCGCAAATGTTAGCGAGAAAAGTATGTGACATGGACGACTCTCAGCAATGATTGTGTCGAAGTTTAGCTCAATATCTGTAAAACCGGCTGAGTTAGAACTTTTGTGTTCGCTAACTTTTATCAGCTGTGGCGGCCATCAGGCAGTTACATGATTTCTCATCACCATAAGAGGTAATCATTCAAAACCTGAGATAAAACATGTGAAACTACAAAAAAAAAAAGTTAAATAACCTAAAAAGAGACATTTAACATTTTTCTTTTTGTCCATTGGCCATGTGGAGCAACCAAAGAGGGGCTAGAGGGGGCGATGGCCACCCTTAAAAGAATTGGTGGCCTCCTTTATGACCCCACTTGGCCTGACAGTTTTATCCTCTGAAGCTTTTGCATATGGTGCATTTTAAAAGTCTTCTATCTATTTAAGATTAGTAGAACCTCTAACAACATATATTGTTTTGGACCTGCCCTAGAGTGCCATCCATAGTGCCAGAATGCCAGCGCACATTGTGAGAGACACAAAGTGTTGCGAACCAGCAGCATCTACATTACTCTAAGCCTCCTGGGTAATATCTCCTGGTTACCAGCTGTCAGCCCAATCAGAAGAGGCCATCGGCTGGGCACTGGGCTATCCCTCTGGGTGGGGAGGGTAATTACTATGGTGATGTTTCTTTACTTTGCTGATGTTCTTTGTAAGGAACTACTAATGCAGTTTATTTGTATCCATTTTGATAGAATCTGGGGTGTGGAATCAGCTGCTGCCACCATTCATGTTTTTGGTCTGTGGGAGGAAACCGGAGGATCTTATAGGTCCCAGCTTGTTCCTAAAATATGTCACAACACGATCAAGTAGTTGATCCAGTGAAGTTGTTTTTTTTTCTCGCTGTGAGCAGGGTTTGAACCTGCGAGGGGGAAACCCCATTGGATTTCGAATCCAACGCCTTAACCACTCGGCCATCACAGCTGTTTGTCTGGTTGTCGTGCGTTTATTTGAAAGTTTTAGCAACATTTATGTAGTTGGGCAGTTCAGATTTACAACTTTCCAACCCTCCTGCTCCACCCAGTCAAAGTCCTGGTCCCTGCCCCCTGTTCTGTTAGTAAGAAGATATCTAATGAACTCATAGGGTCAAAGGAAAGCCATAAAATTATTCCACTTCAGTTTTTACTAACAAATTGCCACAAGATTATCAAACACTTTGGCCAGCCTTCAGTTGTTGTAAAGGGTATATGTAAATAAATGCTGATTGCTTAATAGCTTGACGTCTGAGGTGTCTTGATCCAGAATTAGCTGAAACCAGATGTGCTCCTTGAACGAACACAGTACACTGAAACAGCAGCGTAAAGTACAATGTACAAGTATAGTACATCTGGACCAAAAATGAATGAATTTAAGTTCATGAAGTCATTTTTTCCTGATGAAGAGGGAAAGGATTGTTTTTAGTAACTGACAAGTGTCAGTTCTTTGCCCGCATCATGTAAATGTGTTGCTTTGGTGACCGTGTATTAACAGCTACAGTCTGCTGGACAGAGCTGAGCAAACACAGCGTGGTAACCATGTTTTATCAGCTCCTGTTGCCTCAGTGTTAACAGTCTCCAGCTGCCTGTTTTAACAAGAGCTCGCAATTTTAGGATTAAAAACTGAGAAGTATTCCTTTTGGGGTGAGTATGAATTTATAATCATCAACTCTTTTGCTCTAAATCGTGAAAATGAGTAAATAAATCAGACTTCTTGGTTAGGGTCAAAATGGATTTTGTTGTCACCTGTGATGCGTATACATTTATTCAGAATCCTGTTTGTTTTTTCAAGTGTAGGGTCAATAAATGAGCTATAAAGCATTTGTCATATTAGCCAAATTTATGTCCTGAACATGTGACTGATGACAGAATCGATGGCTCAGATAGGAGGGATGGAAATGACAAGGTTGCGCGATAACAGGGTTGTAAAAGGTACTACAAAATCCTCTGGTTTTACAGGAACTGGGGAAGTCATCATCGACAGCTTCTCAGGTGAGTAGCTGAGTTCTCCTCCTGTCTCTAAAAGCTTATTTATTTATATTTCAACTTTGTTTCCTTATAATCACTGGTACTGCATCTGTTTTCAATACTACAAATGAAACACCAACTACTGGGTTCATATTTTTGTACTTTAATTTTCTTTCAAAGTACAATCAGTACTGTATATGAGATGTATTCTTGTTGGTGCTAGTCTCATTATTTTGGACTGGTAAGGTAAATTTACTCACAACAGAATATTTTTGAGACACAGAAACAATGTAACAAGTTTCAGTTAGTCCGGATGGTTTCTTCTTTGTTGAAATGTTTCATCTTTTATCCAAAAGATGTCTTCAGTCTATAAGGCTGAGTTTGACCCCATTAGACTGAAGGAGTCTCAGATATGAAACAAAATATTTAAACAATGAAGAACCCGTCCAGAGGACCTGACTCAACCTTGTTAGATTTTTCAACCTGGATTACTGAGCATGCATCAGGACACAAAAACAACGTTTGAACAATAATTTGAGTGTTTTAGTGAACTGTAGTGACGTGATTACCCTTTGTGAGTTTGAGTCTGATATAACAAAAAAATGTATTAGCAATAAATTTTTAAAAAGCCAACATTTTTTTAAGAGTAGAATATTTTTTTATCATGTAAATGTGAGTTTTTATATTAATTTATTTGTTTTTCAGTACAGAAGAAACTGAAACAATGAAGCCTCTTGTAGCGACTCTTTTCCTACTTTGTTCAGGTAAAACATTTAATTTTTACTCATTGATTTGTTAACAGAAAAGTGGGGGTGGGGGGCATGTAGTGGGGGGCCCAGTGAATATTCTGGGGTGACACCAAAACCACTTAAGGGGTAAAGGAATCAGATACTTTATTTAAAAAAAAAAAAGCTCTGTCACTATGCAACTCAGCTATGTCTTATCCTCTCATAAATTCATATTTATTAAAATAATCTGATAGCTCCCTGAGATCCTGCAGCCTCGTGTTGAGGTCATTGGTATTAGACTGGTTGTCCATATTCAGGGAGACTAGAGTTTATTAATTTTAATTTTTTTTTAAAATTTAAATACAATTTAGATATTTTTTTCAATTCCTAGTTACTCAAAAACAATGTTTGCATTTGAGTGTATGGGGTTCTAATAAGTCTAAATAAGTGGAAATCAAAAATTCCCACCAAGCAAAGATTCGGGAGGATAAAACAGTTCAAACAAGGGGGGCCAGTGGGGGGACCACCAAAGTCTTTTAGGGCTGGTTGTGTCCCCCTCTATTAGAGCCTCT
>JAVKLF010000028.1:2410104-2422402 GCA_034783495.1 Millerichthys robustus
ACAACTGCTACACCAACCACCACAACAACTGCTACACCAACCACCACAACAACTGCTACACCAACCACCACAACTGCTACACCAACCACCACAACAACCTCTACACCAACTACAACAAAAAACACTACATCAACTACACCATCCAGTCCACCAATCACAACACCAACACCAAAGGGTCTTTCATCAGAAGCCATTGCTGGAATTGTTGTAGGCTCCATTGCTGGAGCAGCTGTTCTGGGTGAGTATGCTGTTATGGGCAACAAAACCAAACATTAAGATTAAGCAGCTGAAAACCCCACGGAACGAGTTACCTTTATAAACTTGAACAATTGGTGATTATTGTACAGACTGAATCAGCCATATGATAAAAAGTTATAATGTAGCTTACCACCATCACTGGGTGAATGTGAATGACTGTAGTGTAAAGTACTTAGGAGTCTGTAGGGACTTGATAAAGCGCTATATAAGTACAAGCCATTTAGCATTTGCCTACATTGCCTATGCCACAGGCTGGCCCTAATATGTACATGAATCCACAATTATGTCCTGAATATTTAAAAACTCTTTTTTTCAGGCGGTGGTGTCTACGGCCTGCTGAAATACACCAACAAGATCTGAGGCAAACTGATCGGCTCAAGATAAAATGCTCAAACATTGCAACTTTTTTTTGTTGTTGTTGTTACGGCACTCCTCCCAGATTGTAAAAAAAACTTAAATATGTTTCAAGAATGAATCATGAATCAAGAGAAGGATAACTAAAAATTCTGCCATATTGATTATCTGACAAGAAAACAGAAGGTGATTTTAAGTTAATTGTTCTTCAAGTGAAATTGATATTAATCACTTGTTGCCATGAAAGGCAGGAGATGGTGTAATTTCATGTCACAGAATGTGTTTGTCTGTTTGTAGATAAAAATATCTCAAAAACCACTAAACAGAGTTTAACAAAAATTTCAAAATTCAAAATTTCAGCCCCAGGTAATCAGTCTTAGCTGACACAATTTTTTTTTTTCAAATTGTCTTGGTTTTGTGCAGCTTATTCAAGTTTTCTGTTCCTGTTGGCATGTAAAGCCATTGTTTTAGCTTGTATTTCCATATCTTCCCTTTTCAAAAGTACAAGTTTACAATTTTGCAATAAAATTATGACTACTGAGATATTTAGGATTTGTTATGTAAGCACATATTACAGACAAAAACAACAAATAGATATAATTTTTAGTTTTGTTTTTAACAAATATTTTACTATTTACCAGTAAAAAAAATTGTATTTAATGACATTTACCCACTGATGGGGCGTTCAATCTGCACATATTATTCCAAATTAATCAAAAGTTTTTTAAAAAGTTAAATTATTTTTTATATAGTTAACTTGTTTTACATCAATTAATGATCATTTTGATGACAAACTGGAATATCTTATAACTTAAACAAAAGCTCTTCGGGAAATGAGTTACCGTAAGTTACTTTTACATTTAAAATAATAATCATGAGCTTAATGAGGCTGTAAACTATGCATGCAAACATAAAATAAAGTAAAATAATGTTGGAATTGTGTGTTTTCTTTACAGTACAGGGACCTTTTTAAAACGAGACATCTTATTAAACGTTAACTCATGTTGGAGAAAGTTGACACATCTTTTATTTAACTGTTTAAAGTAAAGATATGAACTTGGTGTGAAGCTGTGTCAAGCCTCTCGTGGCACTTTCAGTTGGATTTTAACCCTCGTTGTTTTATAATAAGGTAGTTGTTACTGAAAAGTCAATAACAGCAGCGCTTGGTAACTGAGGAGGAAAAAGTACTTCCCCCTCATCCATGCAGGCAAATGTACACCCTGTGATCAGTCCAGATGGTCCTCGCTGGAGCTGAGGACACCATGTCCAAGTGTGTCTCTGTGTGTATTGATTCAGACAAAAAAACCCCGTTAAGCTTACAAAATGTTGGTGTAGATTCTCAGTTCACCAGGACAATAAACCAATATAAAAAAAAATGTTTTTTCTAACCTCAGTCTTTAGGATTCACTGCGAGCAATAAAGTGTTTGCTTCAACACAGGGAACTGATCTGAGGGAACTTCAGGTTTAAAGGTTGTTTCAGAAGTTAGAGGCAAAATAATCATTATCTACTTCTGTAAGTTAGAAATAAGTTTGTGTCACTAAATAATATAAGCATTTTGTAAAAAAAAATTAAAAAAATCTCATCAGCGCTCTTAAAGCATTTAACCATCAAAGAACTAAACCTGTAAAATTCAATGAAACAATGTTACACAAACACCGCCCTCTGCTGGTAGAAACATGTTACGTGACCAATGACTGCTAATTTAGCTGGTAAATTTAAGATTGTACACAATAAATGACATTTAATTATTGCAGATGAACTAATAAAAGCTGTAAAAGTAGTACTTAGTCTCGCTCATGGGGAGCGATCCCTTCATGAGTGACTAATAAAAGCATCTCATCTTATCTCAAAAGGTAGTAAGACAAATCAGTTATCGTATGTTGTACAAAATGTATGGAAGCCGAGAGCGGATGTAGTACGTATACATTTTTTTCTGATGGTTTTCTCGAGATAACGAGATAATTATGTCGTTATCAGGAGATAACAATTACAGTTCATCACGTTATCTCGATTCTGTAAATAGGTGAACCCAAACACAAATGACACCACGTCGCTGGTCTGATGATTTGCTTTGAGCATTTTCACAAGCAGAATAGTTACACAAAGCTCCACATTCCATGTTTGATTAATTTATCGTGTACATTAAATGGATTCAGTTTTTCTCTCCTGTGTTGTGCAGTAGACAGTCGCTGACAAAAGATAAATCATAAAAATGAACTTATTCAGTTTTCAATGAAAGGAGAGTTAAACATTATATTATGTAACTAGTTAGCTAAATAATATTAGCTTTGATACCAACACAAAATGGGGCTGTACCTCAAAATATCTTCTGAAATATTAAACAGTTGACATCATGTATTCACATTTACCAATGTTTTTAAAATAAGGTCGTATAATTGTGCTTTTTGACTTTACTTGTTGCTGCCAAATAGTTAAAAGTGCCACAAGTTCAATCATGTAGCTAGGATTAGCCAGCAAAATGAGGTTAATCCTAACTAAACATTGAAATAAGAGTTAAATGAACATTGATGTCTTAAATACTCATTTACCTAGGTGGACAAACATTAGTTAAATAAAACAAATAAGACAGTTTAAGTTAATGATGAATTTTAATGATTGTATGTCTTTGACATAAAGTCAACAATATCAAACCTAGAAGAGGGATATTGTTATTCACATAGCTGCTTTTTTAAATACATCCTAAGTCAAATTACATTGGCTCTACTGTCCATAAATATCATACAAAAATATTTCTGACTTTAAAACATCCTCTATCCAACGGTAGAGTCCAAAAACGTTGTTACATTAAATAATAATAAACAGTTCGCACTACTAATAAAATAAATTAAATAGAACAAATGACTGTTGGTGGTGATGTGAGAAGTGAGTCTTCACATACTGAGATCCTTCAAGTTATTTATAAATATTCAAAAAGAAGTTAGGTGGCAGGAGAAATTCAGGAGCCAAAAAAAACACGTTCGTGCGCTGCAACAAAATGCCAAGTTTTGACCGAGGCAATGTTTGTTTCACCCAAATTATGAGCAAAACCGCTCATAAAAACAGTACAGATATTTTTTTTTGTCACAGATCTGTGCTCCATATTCACAGTTTGTAATGGCAGGATACTCTCCACTAGATGGAGCGCTTTCCACGCAGGCTCAGGTAACTGCAGGTTGCCGCTCCAACGTCTGCAATCACAGACGACACGTCTGATATTTGCCGTGAGAGGAGTTGGTCAGCTCGTAGAAAAGGACGTAGGCGTTGCTGCTGCGCACCTGGCTGGAGGACATCGGACTCACCCTGCCGAGAACACGGATAAGAAAAAAACGTGAATGGAACCATTATGTCCTTAAATAAATGTAGGTCCTGAAGTTGGAAACACTCAAAACACAACAATTTGCTGATTAAACTGAACTGAGTTGTACAGAGAGGATGAGGTCACTTTCATTGGACAGCAGGTACGTACTGCCGTCGCCAGGCCAATCTGATAAGATGATACGTTAAAGTAACTCGATGACGTTGAGATCCGATACCTGGAGTCATTGTAGCTGTACCACTCCCCCAGTGCTGGGTTCCTGCAGTAGGCTGTGTAATGGCCTCCCAGGGTGTTTCCAGTGTGGTTGGACACGGCGTACAGGTTGTAGACGGGACGCTCTGCAGAGAGAGCGAGAGAGTGGTCATTCAGCCATCGTGGGGCGGGGCGGGGCGGGGGAAGTGAGGTTATACCACTTATACCCAGAACGGCACTCACCTCCACACACTGCTGAAAACTCGCGCATGTCCAGATCTTTCAGGGGGAAGTTGACATAAGTGGAAAGTTTACTCGTTCGAGCGTTCGAGTCCGAGAAGCGCTTCAGGTCTTAGAGGAGAGGGGTGAATTAAGGAACAGATACTGGTTCCACACAACACACCTGTTCTCTGTTGTAATTTACACTCGACACATACCTACAGAGCCGTGGTCCTCGAGATCCAGTCCTGCATGTCTTAGATGTTTCCCTGCTCTTCAGCACGTCTTCGAGTCCTGCAGAAGCCTGGTAATCACTCGTTCATTCAAATCAGGTGTGTTGAAGCAGGGAAACTTCAAAGACACGCAGGATAGTGGATCTTGAGGATCAGGGTTTATGACCACGCGGTCTTCCTAAGCCCAAAATTCAACTCGGACGACAGCATTTCTTACCCAAAAGACAACAACTGAATTGCTGTAAAAACCTGGTTTTGTAGTACAAATTGTATCCAATTTACCTAATTGTTAAAAATGACATTTGCATAAAGACTAAGAAGCTGCCAGAGGGGAAAAAAAGCCCCAAAATAGCCTTTTTCAGAGTAAAGAGTTATATTTCCACTCGCCACATGCATAGCTTCAGGTCTGAAAGAGTCAGATGTGAGTTGGAAGTCTGCCCTCAAATTAGCAGGAAGATTATTGCTTCAGATGCGTCGTCACGCTGCAGAAACGAGAAGAAAAAGGATACGAAAAACGAGGATCTGAGGGAACTTCTGGATGCTGAACCTTTTGGTGCATTTCCTTCTGGTTTTGCATCTGTCGCACGTCTGAGGCAGAGATAAACCCGGAGCAGACAATCAGATTTATTCAGCTCCTTCATCCTGTAATCAGTTAAAAAAACTAAACAAAATAAAGAAACAAACAGGTTTTTACCGGTCGCTCATCTCCGTCCAACACGTCTTCTCTCGTGAAGAGTTTCAAGCAGTCTTTGAGAGTCACTTCTCCTGAGTTCTTCTGAGGAGACAAAGTTTACTGTTAAAAATCAAACTTTACAAGAGAAACTAACTTTAAAAACCACGATCAGGTACAAGAACACACAAAAACAGGTGGAAATGGGGCTGAGATCCTGTTTATTCAGACTATCATACATCTGCTAGCGTTTCACTACTGTAATTTTAGTTAGTGTATTTTACTTAAAGCTTGAAAACTGAAACTTTTGTTACTTTTAGCTAACAATATAGCTTTTTCAGCTAGCTTTTGTTACACTTAGACAACACTTTGGTACTTTTATTTTTGGTTTTTCTACTCTTAGCCAGCATTTTGCTAATTTTAGCTAACCTTTTGCTACTTTAAGCTAGCAATAAACAACTTTTAATTGGCCATTTGTTACTTTAAGACATTTGTATGTTTTGTGTTTCTTACATCTAGCCTGCATTTCGCTAATTTTAGCAAAACGGCTATTTTTAGCTTTTAGCTCTCAATTTGCTATTTTTTTGTAATGGACTACTGTTCAGTTTGAATTAGTTTAACAACCTAATTTCAGCTTCTTCAGCTCCCAGTGTTCATGCTGCATTTTCAAAGAATTTCACAATTTCTCTATGTGGATTTATTTTATGGGTTTGCCTGACAAAACTGTTAACCTAATCTGTGTGTGTGTGTGTGTGTGTGTGTATATTCTAACCTGAGCTACAGGTATAGAAAGATCCCAAAACGGATCAAACACGGTGGACCTGAAGCCACAGACGGTGCAGGTCAGAGAACTCTTCAGCTGCCCCACAAACAGATCTGAAAGCAGGACAGAAAATCTCAGTAAAAAAAACAAAACAAATAAAAAAACGTAGATTTTCTGATTTTACAGCAACATTCAGGAAAAATATTCAGCTTTAAATGTGGCTGAAAGTCACCGACCCACAATTTTGCTGTCCTCTCGCTCCAAGTACAGGTTCCACATCCTCCTGGCTTTTTCATCGTCCCTGTCAAAGAAAACCAGCAGGTTTACTGCCAAACCTCCAGACTGAGGTTTATTTAAATCATTTTATAATCAGAGAGACAGCTTAGAAACGTCTCAAGTTAAAGGACAGAGAAAAAAAAAAGAAAAAACAAGAGAGCTAAGGCATCGACTCACGAGAGGAGATCAAAATTCTCGACGGGAGCCTTCGGTCGCAGCGGCGCTCTGTTCACCTCGTTATGAAGGCCATCCAATAAGAAGCGCAGAAACTCCTGAGCATCCTGCTGACTGCACGGGGAGACAGGTTTAACTGCTTTTCTCGCTCAAAAATACAGCATTACATGCATTAAGGGTCATAAATCAAAATGTCTTCAGCTGAAAGAGAAAAAAAAGAAATGTACCTGCAGCCGACGAATTTCGGAGCAAATCTCTGAATCTGACTTCTGAAATCAGAAGGACTGATCGCTTCGTGATTCACAGACGTCCACAGACTCTGAGTCAGCTTTGCAAACTCTAAAAACAGACAAAGATAACAATAATTATAATAATACTCAACACTTATAACAAGAATATACCATTTGAATAGAAGCAAAAATAAATCAGGCCAAAAATCACAATTCTCTTGTAAATACTGCAATATTTTATAGATAAAAATAATTATATATCAACAGTTTGCAACTTTTTGAAGACACTTCAACCTACTGAGAGCCATTTTCTTTTCTGTGGTAAATTATGGGAGAATGAGGTGAGCTGATAGGTAAAAATACACATTAATAAAGCACAAAAAATAAAGATATTTGTGTTTGGTTGATTATTTCTTTGTTGTATACATTTCTTGACAATAAATCGTAAAAGATTTGTTAGGAAAAAGCATTTGTGGGTTGCTATAAAGTGGGCTTCTCTGATATTGCCTCTGTTTTGGGGCTCGTTTAACAACCAGGAATCTCAGCGGCATGCGGAAGAACCATACGCAGCACCTCCGTGCTGTTTACCGATTTGTTCACATGCCGATTTGGGATGGCGTCTCATTTTTCAGCCAGTGTTGGGTTTTAAATAGGTCAGTGTGGTTGTGTTGGTCACTCTGGAACGAGCAGAACCCGAGCTGATCCACAAACCTGAGATCAGGCTAATCCATGCGTTAAACCTCGCTCTGTCTTTACTTTTTGTTCTAAGTTTATTTGACCTATAACTGAGCCATAAATCGGTTAAAGTTTGACACGAGCCTATGAGTTTTCAGGCTGCTGACGGGTCGCTCAGGTCAAAGGTCAGGGACTCAGCCTACCTTCCATCAGAGCAGTGTTGCTACGACAGCTGGCCCTGAGGTCGACGCGGTGGATGTTTCTCAGACAGTAATCTCTCAGCTCCGACGTGTTGCTCAGACACTGCAGGATGGAGTTCATGAAACACTGGAAGTCACACATAAAAAAAACCACATCAGAACTACGTGTCCAGAGTAGCAAACAAGCGGTTCTGCTTGGAAGTGTAGAGAAATGAGACTCACTGTGTTGCCCAGGTTCCTCAGACCCACCAAACCCTGAGGACTCTTGTTCTGTTCAAAAACAAAATAAATTTTTAAAAATGGATTTTAAGTTTGGGAAATAGAATCACAACCATGGAGCATATTTTCTGTTCATTATTCACACGAGTCACTTATTTTCAGCTCATGTGGAATATTTTTTGCTTTTTATTTTGATCATAATACAGCAGCGCCTATTGGATGGAACCAGCGTGACAAATTCTGATCTAAGAATTACAGCAAGGCAGTTCGGCCACTTTGATTAAAGTTGACGTCTTTTTTTTTTAATTGACAGCTTTTCATAAATATTGATGTTGAACTCTCCATCTCATGACTCAACGACTGAAAACCTGCCATCAGGGACGATTTGATCCACAGATTGGTGATTTTGGTCGTCTCTCTCTCTCTCTGAGAGGGTTCATTAAATTTTTAATTAGCATCAAACACTAAAGCAGCAGTCCTCAATCCTGGTCCTCTAGGGCCACTAATCCTCCACTAGGCTGAGACTGTTCGAGACCACTTAGAGACTCAAAATTGTGGGAAGTTTGCGAGAAAATGCAACCAAATGACCGGCAAACCGCGCGGCCACATTTAAATGTGTGTAATTTTTTTTTAAATCCCTTCCTCGTGTCACCGGTGATCTACAACCTAAAGTTATAAATTCTGGCACAAAACCTGGAAATATTGTGTAGTATTTAAAATAATAAAGTATTTATTCCTGATATTTGTATTTGATAATGCTAGAAAGAAAAAAACTGAAATTATCTTCTGAAATTTATATTAAAATAATCCATTTTTTCTTTCTTGTTTTTCCAACATAAAGTCAGCTGAAGATCCCAGAGTTCGGTCAGACCACCAAAATGGACCAATCAGGGTTTTTGTTTCAACAACAAACAATAAATCAGCAGACGTAAACAGCTGAGGAACAGTGCTCCTTGCAGCATAAACACCAGATTTGTTTGGTTATTATGTGGGTTTACCGTCAACCTAAAGGAATCAAATACGAAGCTTTTTAACTGATCTAATTAGACAAGAACCATGGGAATAATCTGCTGCCTTGAAGATCACAAAAAAACTTTAAAACTATCTGTTCTGCAGCCATGTTGTCAAAATATTTCAATAAGAAGAAAGACATGTTTCTATATTAAACAGACAAGCCCTTCGCACGCCACCGAAGAAATTAGTGACTCGGCTCTGCGGGGCTGTGTGGAATTTCTCCAGGACGGTCTAAACACGACGGTCCCAGAAACGAAACAACTTTTCTTAGCAATAAATCGTATATCGTGGAAATCTATGTTCCCTTTAAATGGTGACGCATTTGTTTTGCCCATGAACGATGTGACAAATCTTTTCTGCCAAACAGTTTATTCCACTATTCCCTGATGGTCGACTGAATGGTAAAAGTCTAAAAAACAACCCATAGGAGTAATTTAACAGTTCAACCAGTGTCCTTAGTAGCATGTGGAAGAACCATACGCAGCCACAACAGTCTGGCTTCTTCTCCTCTTCCTCATGCTGCTGTGGGACGGCGTCTCATTTTTCAACCAGCGTTTATCTTGTGTGGTACGTGACTTGGATAAAACATCTAACTGACTAACATTTGGAGACGACCCCATTCAAGATGGCAGCCAGAACTAAGCAACAATACCACAAACATGGCTGTAACTCAGCCCGGTTTTTACAGATATTTAGCTCAATTAATTAATTACAAACTACGATATTTTGACTTAAAACTTTGAGATTGCCCATTAGTGTCAGCCCTGTAGCTTTGTTAGCAGAATTTCTTGTGAACCGACAGATTTTAGTGAAACTCTCAAAGTGAACGTTGGCTGTCGGTCTAAAACTCGACAACTCGAGCCAATCTAATTCAAAATGGCCACCGCTCGGTCAAGACTACAGCATTGTGCTAGAAATCGGTGGTCATAACATTACAGTACAGGATGACTCCGCCCCCTTTTCCATCCTCCAACAATCTCAGTTTAAAAATAAAAAGGGCCACTTCACAGCTCCATGCAGGCTTCTGCTGTCGTTACCGAGGGCGTGGACAGGGCCGTGACCTGCGGTCCGCCTGGGTTCAGCGAACACAATAACTGAGTAACGTGATGAGCTGGCAGGAACAACTCGAACGCATCAACGCCTCTGCTGACGCCTGAGGAGCCTCGGCAGCAACGCACTGACGGAAGCAGAAATATCTGACTGGGAACGAAGCAGCAGCATCAGCTCCTTTTTCACACCTCGGCTCATCGTCCACGGAAATTCTTTGTTTTGTCTGAACTCTTGAGTTCTACCAGACATCCTTTCAGAACCTCACAAAAGCTGATCCAAATAAGCCAGAAAGATTTATTTTAAACATCTGAGCTGAAATCTAAGTTTTTTTATTTATTACTTTGCTTCTTTTCCTCACTGCAGTGTTTAAAAAGGTGGACATATGGTCCGAGGCCCGATCTGCTGCGAGGCGAGGAGCTGGGCTCGGTGGGCACAGCAGGAACCTCCCGATTTAAAAAGGCCAAGGCCGAAGCCTGAGGAAGTGATGCGTTCAGGTGATCTCGCCGCCCGTAAGGCAGGACTTCAAAGCAGAGAACATAACGTCCTAAAAGCCGTGACGCGCGGCGTGACGGAGAGGACGTGATCCTGAGCGCCGCCGCTCATTCAGAACCAAAGCAAACACCAAAACCGGCGAGGTTGAAAAAAGTGCAGGATGTGAAAGTTCCATCTGAGGTCTGAGGAAATCAGATGATTTCATTAAAGCAACAGTTCAGATCTTTTAAAGTGGAGCTCTGTGGAAACAAGCAGCGTCTCATCTCTTAATTCTTTAACGACATCCGTTTGGAGATTTGATTTGGACTGGACCAACGAGCTAACTGAATTTATGGTTTTACTAGCAGCAGCAGCTGGCTGCAGCACTTCCTGTGCAGCTTGTGGAACATCTGGGAGAGGAATCATGACGTTTCTGCCAGAATAACTGGGTCATACAAAACATACGGTGATGTCCGTGGTTCATAAAATAGCATTTTGAAAGAAAAAAAAGAATTGCTGACATCTGAGATCGTCGTTCAGAAATGGAAACAATCCACTTTGATATTTTATCCAACTCTGGCCGTTAGCTCATCGGTCCATTCGGAGTTAAAAGCTGTTCAAAGGGCTACCCATCTTCAGCAGCTAAGATCTTAACTGTTCATGACGGAATTGCACTCAAAAATATATCTGAACTATCCCTTTTAAGATGAAGATAAACATTTTGTCTTTAGGTCATTTCCTTAAATTCTTTATTTTAAGTTAGATTTGGTAAAATATGACAACCGATTGCAGTTAATCACATTAGAGAACTCAGCATCTTTGGTTTGATTAGAAAATGTTCAATATTACACAATAACATATCTGACATATATTTGCATTTTTTCATAAAAAAACTTTTATTTGGGACTCTCATTTAAATAAAAGGAGCAGTTTAGTCACATCGGCGTAGTTGACAAAATGGTAAACTGGTTAAAAAATAAATCAGTACAGTTTTAAACGGTTGTTTCCACCAACCATGGGGGAAAATGAGAATCTATTAGGTCTTCAGGGAGGTTCTGGCTGGATTTAATGATGTTTCATCGCTCAAACGTTTGAGTCAGCTGCTGATTCTTCAGTTCAAACTAATTGGCCTGTTATTAAAATAAAGCTGTTAATTAAAGGAGTGCGGAGGAGTCAACCTGTGACCCGAGGTCCACACACCCACAGAACCAGGACTAATTGCTGGCTGATCCGTGGGTCGGTAAAACACCATGCTGGTGCGATGAGGTGGACTTGTCTGAACCCGTTCGCTCCCTCCCGTTATGAAACAACCACGACACAGGAAGTAATCACTTGATGCAGGTTCCTGACTCTTTAGAACTTATTCTCCGCTGAAGAACCTGAAGAACGTTTTCAAACTTCAACAGAAGTTTTTTTGGCTTCAAACAATGCAGGAACTTTACCCTTAATATCAAAAAATACTTTATTTTTCATGTAAAAATCACCAATTTTCATAATGTCAACACAAATGCAATGGTTATGTCGTCTATCTTTATTCTGTTTTATTATTGTGCAAAAGTCTCAAGTTGTTCCTCATATGCTCCCTGGAGCCAGACTTTCTTGGGATCATTGTAGTTTTTCTTCAGACACAAAAACAAATTAACCCACTCATTAAAAAAAAACTTTGTAAGGAAAGCTGGTTCATATTGGATCTTTCAGCTGTTTTGTCACAGAGACAACTTGTTTCCATTTTTAAAGTCGAATCGTTTAAAAACACCAAAATTAACACTCTTTGATAAAAAAAAATATTCTATTTTAGCACTAATACGTTAATTCTAAAACTGTTTTAAGATAATTTCATAAAAACATGACTTTCAGATACATTTCAGTGTTTCTTTGGCCTAACGTGTTTATTATTCTTTTTTTAAACACATTTAACACAATTCTTAGAAAGCAGCCAGATTTTAATACAAAATATCCAAAACTAATTAAAAATAACACAG
>JAVKLF010000028.1:2493892-2504823 GCA_034783495.1 Millerichthys robustus
AAACCTCCCTGTAATTATTTTATTATACAGAACATTTCTATTATTTGAAACATCTTTAAAAATCTAAGTTTTTCAGCATCTTGAGTGTTTTAAAGTTTGCTAAGTCTTCTAGAAGGGTTTGAGTTTTACTGCTCGTGGAGATTATGGGCTTTTGGCTGCTGACCTCTTTGAGTGGCGGGGGCGGAGCCAACTCCACTCACCTGCTGCTGATCTCCAATGAGGAAGCCCGGAGTACCTGCTGCTGCTGCTGCTGCTCTACTCATTTTCTCCACATCTCTCCTGGTCCTACGAACATTTCACATCGTAAAATGAACTTTTACTTACCTGTATCCGACCTGTGTCATCATCAGTAGAACCTTCTGGATACTTGGTTTGAACCGGACACTCATCCCCATGCTCTTTTGTCTGTTAGCCAAAAAAATCTCATGAACCACACAATTTTAAATTCTCCATAAAAAATGAAATATGTCTGCCACATCTAATTGACCTAAACCAACATTAAAATGGATCAACCCTCATCCTCATGCCTTTGTGTCAAACCATTACTCTTTTAAACATAAATAATTAGACAAAAAATGGGAAATTTTTTTTTTATGATTATTAAGCAGAAAATGAAGTATTCTGGGAGTAATGAAGATCGCTTCTGATTGCAGAGCAAAGACGAGACGTTTAATCGTTGCCCTTACAAGCAGACTAATTTCCTAAGTGCCCTTAAGGGTTGCCATTACCACAAAAGGTTTATAGCTCTGCTTCTTCCTGCCCCGCACCGTCTCACAGCCAATAAATCACTCATAAACACTCCTGGTTCACCTGTTGATACAAGGCTGTAAGGGGTTGTTCTCTGAGCCTCTTCACTGCCCCACAATCCTGCTGAGCTCTTAGTACGTTTGAAAAACCCAAACCTGCATATTTAACGTGCTCAGAAACAAGAACTGCACTTTAGGAGTTTGTTCAGGGAGAAATAAAAATACCATCCTGGTCGTGATGCAGGCATGTGACGTAAATGCTGACTCAGCTTCATTTTGTTTTCTTGTTTATAGTTTCCTCCATACTTTGCATTATTTTAACCATTCATATATCAAAATGTTCAGCTCGACCTGGAAGTAAGGAAGTGACAGACAAAAGTTTTCAAGTACCACGGTGACCATGATGGTAGGAGCTATAACATTTTGTTTTTAGGTCATGGTTGTCTTTATGCATGAAACTATAGGTGTTTTTTTGTTTTTGAGTTTTGCAAAGTTTTGTTGTAACTTTACTTGCTTTTGCTAGATTTCAAAATGTCTTCAAAAATGTTCTCATTGATATAAAAATGCCCCGTTTGAATCGAGCGAGCTTTTTATCATCGTACCAAAACACGAAGGAATCATACAGTCAAAGGATTTTTACTCTGGCTTTATTAATGGGAGTCATTTGTGTACAAAGTTAGTTAAAATGTAATGAATTGGATTTCCTTCTATTCAAGTTATTTCAAGATATTGAGTAATGAGTTTATAAGAGACTGGGCAGCCTGCACATTAAACATGAACTCAGAAGTAGATTTTCTATGACTGATAGCTTGCCTCAGGTCTTCTTTCTCTAATCAATAGCCGCATCACCTTTTGCTTATTTAAGATGTTGGCTCATTATGTTCAGCACTTGAAGTATAATGTGAGCCCAAGGTGCAAATGTAATTAAAAAGATAACATCGTCTTTTACTCGAGTCATCCACTGAATGCTGAATAGTTGGGAGTATTTTAGCATCTAGCGTGGACCCAGATTGGTTTATTATTAGTAACTTTTGTAATAAGAAACAGCTCATTTCATGTCTGCTGGATCTCCAACAACAGAATCAATAGTAGCATCTCTATTTATTTCAGATGTTAGTTTGAGGTGGTTACCAAACATGTCAAGCTGCAGAGCAAAGATCGATTCCTGCAGTCAAATGTATTTAAGTTTTCATGAAGCTTCCCGAGGTCTTACCTTTTGTTTGTGTTTAATTAGGGGTGTTTTATTTTATGTTTCATGTTAACAATGTAAATTTGATTAAAGTTTGATGTATATGAACCTGGAAATGTCCACTTTGAATGTGATGTGGCTGATCATCCACTGAATGAGACGGTTAAAAGGACAGTTCAGAGCTTTTAAAGTAGGGTTCTGTTAACAGTTAGTATCTTACCTGTTGACTAGATTGACAAGCTAATGGCTTGTATGGAAACAAATGGAATGCTGCTTTTCTTAAAAATAAAACTCTCAATCTTAGATTTCAAGCAGTTCCTGCAAATGTTATCTTAAATTTTACACCTCTGATAATTTTGCATTAGGTGAGTAATCTGTCCTGTAACCAGAGATTAATAGCAGCCATAGAATCCATTTAAAACTCAGCAAAAATAATTGTTTGACGCTGCTGCGCCTCCATGTTGGACTAATCTTTGTGTTGTTTTTGAATTGTATTGACAAAATCAAATTGTTTAAAACGGTCAACCTTTTCTGGGTTTCATGAGATATTTTGCTAATAGTTTTTTTTAACAGTCAAATATTAAATATCTTGTGCAACGAGTAGCAGTACTTGGAATTTGGGAATGACTCAGGTATGCAAGCTAAACTTTGTTTGCCTTTTGAGTCCAATAATAAACATTACTTTTTTGTGAAACCTTAACTTATTCTTTGCAGAAATGCTTGAGGTGGCACCAAAACTTTTCTAGCTGTTGCTACCGCCACTGTTGTTCACAAATAACCACAGAATTCAATTTAAATGACAGTACAACAAATACCTTACTCTGGCATAAAGGTGAAAAATTATATCTGTATGAACAGCTAAGAAATGTTTCCGAAATTCTCCGCCACGTTAGATCTTGCTGTTAGTTTTTTTGTTTATTCAAAATTAAACTCAACAGGTAAGATATTGACATTGTCATTTTTGCACAGAACCTCCTTTCTAAAGTTCTGACCTGCCTCATCAATGTGACGTTACACAACTTACTGCCACTTGCAGTGATTGAAATAGATTCTGCTGCCGCTCCCTCGTTACTCCAAGGTGTGGAAGCGATCGTCATCAGTGCCGGACCCCGCTGTGCCAAGCCGGGGGGTTCCTTAGTGGGGAGTAGTGAAGTCAAAGTGTCGCACTTGGAATACATTTAACACAACCTTTCATCAAATAAGATTTAAAGTAAGGTTAAAAAAAGATGGAAGAAAAAACAAAACAATGAAAGCATTTACAACTTTAATCATTTAAAACCCTCAGAAACGTCTGAGGCTGTCTTGGATATTTAAATATATTGTAAAACAGCTGTAAAGGTTAACCAAGAAAAAACCTTCTTTAATATTTTAAACAAAGTAGCACAGAACCAGATTTAGCACAACTCCAAGTATTGCTTTCAAGCTATCCATCCCAACTCCAACACCTTTTAAAGGAGTTTGATAAAACTTGATTGGAAATAGTTTCATGATGAGAGGCTGTTCATGTTGTCAACATTTTGTTCATCAGCTTTTCTTCCCAGAGTTTGCTATATTTCATATATAAAGAATTTTTGTCAGCACTTTATATACCGTGCGTTAGAATTTTACAAAGCATTTTTTCTAAACTAAAACTTAATTAAGACTTCATTTGGGTAATAACTACACAGATGTCTAATTTATTACCTTGTAAAACCTCTTTAATAAAAACTGCTGCTTAAATCTAAGCAGGTTAAATGGATTTTCTCCCTTCAGGCGTACATTGCTTTGCCTTGAATTGGGTTAACTCTAAAAGTAGATGTATGCAATGATGAAACTGACGTTTAAACAATATCCTCCAGTGGTTCATGAATTATTTTACTAACAGACAAGCAAAAATATTGCACAAAGTGTACCTCTCTGAGGTTCTGTGGAGGAAAAGCCTCCCTATGGTCCATCTGAATCATCCAAATCTGCTCTCCTTGACATAATTAAATGACAAAAATTGATTCATTTTGTTCTCAGCCTCCTCTCTGCCACCCCTTCTTGTCACAGGGCCCAGCCCCCCCACCCCCTGGCATACAAAACTACTGTGTGACTGGTCAGACATTTTGGGCGTGTTTGTTTCTACCTAAAATCAGTCGGACAGCAGCCGTGGCATTTTACTTCAACTACTCTGCTTCCAGAAGTCGACCGTTGTACCTGCAAACAGAAACCTAAATCAGACAGCCAAAATCTCGTGGCTGGAGAGAGCGCAGACGTTATGCACAAAGGAATCCATCTGCTGAAAAGTGCAGGGCTCTATCCGAGACAGATCTGTGGACAAACAGTGGATATGGGAGAGGAGACTCCAGTGGGAAGAAACCAGCACTGTGACGTGATCTGCAGCGGGAGGGCGTGTGTATCGTTGGACTTGTGCGTGTGATCAACCATTCGAGACCCTTAGTAACATCAAATTTTAGCTCAATACTCGTAAAACCGATTTATTTATAGCCATTTTTGTCGTTGATAAAGTTGCTTAGCTGTGGCTGCTATTTTAATTGAGTCCAAGGATTACTTTCTGAGAATCTCATTGAAATTTGTCCTATCGTTTATATCTCGCTAATGCTACAGACATATAAACACACACACACACACACTACAGATTTTGCCTGCAGGCAATTATATAGATTGAAATGCTTTTTTGCAATTTAGTAGATGATCTAAAAACCAAAACCCAAAAAAATCCAACACATATTATTTTGGACATTAATATTTTTTTCTCTTTTTATTAAGACAAGAACTCTTAATTGTTTTGTAAAAATGTCTATTTATGAACCAATACAAAATGTGTATGGGAATGTGAAACTCCTTTTTCTCCATTGATACACATTACATTTCTCAAGTACAGCAGAGAGAGAGACAAAAAGAACAATCTGAAAACAATCAAACCTTTTTTTGGAAATTAAAAGAATTTCAAAAGGCTGTGGAGCATCCAAAAGGTGACAGTAGTAACAGCCACAACACGGTTCTGATCCTGCTTCATTCCAATAAACATTGTACTCTTTATGATATATGTCAACAAAAAGCAATACTTAAACACATCTTTACAGTGCACCAAATATTAAGAAAAACACAGAAAACATGTACAACATATATGCAAAATATCTCACCAATTTAGGACCTAAAAGAACGTGTTGCACTTCTCAGTTTGATGGATGCATTGTACATGCTGTTCATGTCTTTGACAGGTGGGGCCTAAACTTTGCATTCTACCTGAGATGCAGTCATATCGGTCAGCAATGCATGAACCTGAGACAAGACATTATCGAAAGAAATGAAAGTGGAGTAAACTACCTCAGTTACAATGTAGGTGCATGGTGCTTTTTAGTTTTTTTTAAGGTTTTACAGGGATTATCTTCAAAAATAAAACAGTAGTCACCTAACGTATTCTGTTACGTGCTCCAATTTCAAAATATTTATAGGTACAGACGTTGATAAGTTTGTTGGTACCCTCGAAACCATTTATTTCTTGTATTTAATAAACAAATTCTGAAAAGATTTAATTTAAAAAATATATGCTAAACTAATCTGGACTGATTTGTTGGTGGCCTTAAAGAGATCATTAATTCTTGCATTATAGTCATGTTTCAAAATGTTTAATTAATATTAGAGCTTCTTTCAAGCCTGTTTAAAAGGAAAACTACAACAACTGGGTTGTGAGCAGAGAAACCAAAGGTGGGAGCTGTTTGAGGAGTTCAGGAGGAAGAGTATAGTTATCTTTGGAGATGGTCAGGTACTGTTTAACCTTTAACAAACAGCTTTGTGTTTCATTGATTAGAGATGGCAATATTATTAAAAAGTATCAGGTTCATAGAACTGTAGCCAACCTGTCATGACATGGCTGCAAGAGCAAATGCAACCCTAGGTTGATCAGATATACTGTTAGGGGTATAAAAAAGCCAAAAATAAAAACCATTAAAAGCCATTCAAACTAAACTGTAAGGTCAAAGTAGCCACTTTAGGATCGCACAATCCATAGCTTTTTGAATCGTTGGTATTAACATAAAACAGAAAAGAGTTCTATTTGAGTTCACCAAAATGCAAAAGTGGATAAACCTCAAAGTTTGTGGAAGGGTACCAACAAATATTTCCATGTCTGCGGTAAGCTGTTCTGTTCTTGTTAATTCTTTTTGAAGAACAAGCGCAACTCATCATAATCAACTTTCACGAATTAAATGAAAATGTATTATCAGCCTTAAGGGAGAAGACATTATTCAGTTCTGTTCCTTTTTAACAAGCATGTTGGTTAAACTCTGATTTTAAATGGAAGCTGCCATTTGTCATGGAAGCAGAGTGGTGCTCGTTGTAAAACACAAATCACAAAGTTGCAGCTGAACAGATGATGTGACATCTGCTCAGTGATCCGTAAAGCAACAATAACAAGTCAGTTATTAGTTTTTCTATTTTAAATCAGACACCAGACCGTGAAACATCTAACCTAATCGGCCCCACTACCCTACCCACCCAACCATTTAACACAAACACAAAACAGTGTCATCAGCATACAGTGTTAACTTGGTGGTACTTCCTATGTGAATTTTTAAAATGAGCTCAAGTTTCAGAGGAAACACCCTTCTGTAACGTCTATGTACAACTGCTAAGTTCAATGAAAAAATATAAGCTCAGCTACAGCCTGACTGCCTTGTTTCTAGGACCGCAAACAACAATTAATACTCACAGAAATTTGTAGATTGTATCTTCTAAATACATTGTCTAATTCTTCTGGACAATCTTCAGCTTAAAGAAATCTCAATATGGGAAAAGTCTGAACGCATCTTCATGCATGATCATGATATATTAAAGCTATTTCACAGGTAACTTGTTGCAAACTGCATTTTAACATTTAGCAAACTAATGAAATGTCATTCTTAGCATGTGTGGTAGAAATGAGAGGATACACAGCAAGCAACACCAACAAATCATAATTTTTTTAATAGGACACTAAAATTAGTGTTCACTTCAAGTTTAGTCTATAGACTCTACTGGCATTACAGACATATTGAAGATGACGATGTCTTTTAACAGTGTTTTAGTAATATTTAAAGCAGAAAAGGGAGACAAACTGAAAGAACGTGACAAAATTTGCTCCACTAGAATAATATTTATCCCCATAAATAAAGGTTCCAACACAAGCAACACAATTTGATCAGTTCTAGTTCTAGTTAGTCTGTGTGCTCAGGTGTCGCTACATGAAAGTTAGAATTTAAAGGAAAAAAACAAAATGGCTTCTCTGCAAACATCAAGGCTTTAAAGGTCTGAGTTAATTTTAGGCGTCTCACGAGTCTTTTAAATTGGTAATGATGTGTTTTGCTGAGCAGCCAGAGTTATATTTTACTGAACTTGTTGAAGTAATTAAAGTTTGTATTTCTGTGGGCAGGTATTTCCTCAACACAAAACAACCAGCACTGTGTGCGACACAACAAGAAGATCTTACAGGTGCATAAAAGAACTCAAGTTTGAAGACATGACCCATAAAGGAAGTTTTAACAACTGTCTTATTGTGTTTAAAATTGAAACATTGGCTCTATTGTGCGATACAAATCTGTTTTTTTTCTCAGAGTTCTGAGAAATAAACCAGTAGTTTATCTTTTTCCGCTTCACCGATTTACAACCAAAAACAATTAATATGCTGTCCCAGAGCCAAGCACTCGTAAGGTAATCCCCTAACCACTATTAAAAACTGTTTGGTCTGGCACTTAAAGAAAACCCCCCAAAAATGACTTTGATTTTGGCTCAAGGCTGTAACTGAATGAATCAGAGGAACACAGCTGTTGGTTTGTTTGATGCTGGTCTAAAACGCAGCCAGCCCAGTGAATATCAGTCACTCTACAAGTCTGAATCTGCATCAGCATTTAAACACCATGGGGACACTTAGTGATTGACTTGATCAGATCAGCCATAAAAGATTGAAAACCGCAGTATTGACCACAGAGGGCTTCTATTTTAAAATATGTGCATGGTTTGATTGTGCAGTGCAGTAAAGAGATGTAACCCTGCATCTTATTTTACTCCTAAAGAAAATTTGCTCTCCTCAGACTGCTAAAATGTTTTCAGATAATCCAACTAAAAGAAACGAACAGTTCAAACCAACTGATCTGTTTGTGTCATGAGTAATAGTTGCTTCAGCTGAAGGTGTTGAGGATTACAATTACATTTATATAATTTGTGTTGGTAAATCCCTGATCCGTAAAATAAAACTGCACATTTATCCCAACCTTAGTGTTTGAAAGTTGGATGATGCCCACCACCACCTCTACCTCCATCTCAATGAAGCCACATTTGTCCTGGATATAAAGGACTCATTAAGCGTGTTGCTTGCTGTGTCAACGCATAATAATCACAAACAATGCCACCAGCCAGGGCACTAATGCAAAACCATGACTAAACAACATGAAGCACAACATGTGGACCAAGTTAAATTACAAGCAAAGACTGACTTTTGGCATCCTCAGCGCCCCCCCATCTGGCACAACAAAACTGATCCCTGTTCAGTTTTGGCAGCTGATGCACGAAGCTCAACGAAGATGCAGAAAAGCAAAATGTTTTCAAGCACATACAGACATGCAAAATGTGAAATAATTAGGCATTCAAAAGCAAACAATGCAAAACCATTTCTAGTTGATGTGACAGAGGTGGAAAGACTGATCTGTCTCTCAGAGCATTTCTGTTTCCTTTCCCCAACATTTCTCTAATTTTACAGGTCGACAAAACTCACAATGGGTGCGATACAAGAAAAGTCACAAAGGTACTCAAATTGGAGTTCTAGTAAGTTGTAAAAAATATTTCTGAGTAAGGATTAGTTTACATTACAGCTGTGAATCAACTGGCTTGATTTTACATTTTGTGTTTATGAGATTACATGAACCCACTGATGGAGAGACGTGGATGTTTTGTGAATCTTAAACGTAACTTAAACTTGCACACATTTTAATTTAAAATTGGTTAAGGCGGTTTGTCTACTCCTTTAAGTTATGTACACTATACCAGCAAATTCTGGCCAATAACAAAATCTTTTTTTGTAACAGGACTTTCTTTTTAATGACCGAGGCCTTCTGTCTAAGAATGAGCCTAAAAAAGTATCAAAGCAAATTATATTACCTAACTTTTAACATTTTTAGTAAGAAAATTTTTCAGATTTGAGAAGAGATGAAACTACATTAAAACCCATCGTTACAACTTTAAAAACTCTGGTAGGTGAAGGCATATACATCAGCCAAACAGAACAAAATGAAACTGAATTATTAAAATGGCAGCATATTGAGGGAAAAGAAAGAAAACTGTTTAAAGTGACAGTTGAAATCTTTTATAGTGGGGATCAGTTAAAAGGTTCGGAACAGCTTTCTGAACAGCTGCACTTTGGATAAACTGAGTTTAATTCTAATCAGAGCGATGAGCTAATAGCTAGTCAGACTCTATGTCTCCTTACTGCGGCAATTCAAAGAGTTATATACGACAGGTAAGATACTAACTGTTCATAACCATTTCAATGGATAGAAAACTGATACGACGACTCTGAGGAGGAAACTGAGGTGGCTAAAACGTCTTCAGAACTGAGTCTGATAAAATCAGTCCATGTTACTCTTGTTTGTTTGGGTTTTTGAAAGTTGGTGGCTGAAAGTCCGATACAACAAAACTGTGTCTCATTTATGCTGTTTGTACAATGAAGCATTCCATGCATTTCCTTATTTTTAAAATTTTTTTTGGTCTTTTTTTGGAGCTGTCAAAAGTTGAGGGGGAAAAAGAGAGGGAAGAAATGGCTTGAGACAAATCACAGTATACTGGAAAGAGTTTTTGTTATGCAGGAGAGGATTTGTAAGTGCAGACGCGTTTAGAGAAATGAATAAAGTGGCTGTGTAGTTTTACTCTCGTACAAAAGCCGACAGCACACTGATAATACCGTGTGAATGAGATGAAACGGTGGGGGGAAAAAAACAAAACAAGAGGGAGCAAAGAAGTTATGCAAATGATGATCAACACAGATGCAAATTGTGGAGAGAACAGGAAAAAAAAAAAGAATCAGAACAAGGCACAGAATTTTCTGCAAATGGTGAAAGTAAATAAAATTTGAACCAGCAGTTGGGGGGGAGGGGTGTTGAATGGTGAAGCTCTCTACAGTGATTTCTGGCAACGCTTAGCGCACCCTCCCACCCACAACCCAGCCTCCACTCGCTTTACTGAAAAACTCCAACTTTTCCTTTTTTTTTTAAAATCCTGTTTTTTGATTTTGAGGTTGTTTTTTTTTTAACACACAAAACATTCCATCTACATCTGCAGACTAGACTAAACAAGGTCTTAAAACCAGGCCTTTCTTTAAAATCCCACCTCCACTTCTCGAACCCTCGATTCTTCCAAATTAAAAGCTCTCTGTCAAACCCTTGCCCCACATCCCCCGAAAAAAAAAAACCCCAGCTCCACGTCCTGAGGAGGGCGTCGGAGTGAGGGGGTGTCTCGTTTGGATTAGATGTAGTACTCCTTCTTTTCATCTGAGTTGGTGTGGCCACCCTCTGCGTTGATGATGGCTGTGTCTGCGTCCGCTGCATCATCTGCTCCTTTGGCTTCATGTGTGAAGTAAGTACCTGAGGAGGAAGAGAAGGAAGACGATGTCAGGGACTGAGTAACAGCTTGCTGCTCGGATGTCACCAAAGATTAAAATGTGACCCTCCGTTCGCAGCATCTAATTATGCAAAACTTCCACCGCGTGGCCGTTTACATCCACCAGACAAAAGCGAGCTGCAATATGCAGATTATACAGCGTTCTCCCTCAAAAAGATTGGCACATGAAAATCATGGCTTTGAAATGATCTTGAGTGCGGACAAGAACGTGGATCACACGTTCAAATTAACCTTGTCAAGTTCAGCCAAAGAAAAAGGCCACTTCAAACCTAATTTGCAAGATTTATTCACGTCTGACCGCAGCAGCTGAGTTTAACGGCAATAATACTCCGGTTAGAGTGAGGGAGGGAAATATGCTGCGTGTG
>JAVKLF010000028.1:2513090-2552400 GCA_034783495.1 Millerichthys robustus
CATCCATCCATCCATCCATCCATCCATCCATCCATCCATCCATCCATCCATCCATCCATCCATCCATCCATCCATCGGGGCTTCACTGTTGTTTCGGTCAGTCGGGCACAAATGAAATGATTGACCTGTTTTCCATATTTTCTCTCTTTGTGGATAATGGCCCTTTTTAAGAGATTTCCTGATTCTACAGGTCTGATTGTAGATTAGAAACTGAACTCTTATTGAGCTCTTATAAATATGTTGTTGATTTCAAGATTTAATCTGTCCCATTTGTTTCAGTACAAACAGTCTATTTAAAAAAATAACAGCTATCAGATTGCTGTGAATCTCTACAGTTTTGTACTTTTTGTTTTTTATGACTGTTACACCGTAGTTTGAAAGTCTTTCCATTATTACTGAAACTGTTTGAGAAGCCTGGGGTCTTTGGGAACACGGCTGCAAAGAATTGCTGAAAAATACACTAAGAAGCCCAAAGCAAAGTCCATAAAAATTAAAGTGGCACCATCAAAAATGTTACAGCTCTTTTGTGTTGGAGGAGACATGCAATATCAAGGGCTGGTTGATAAGCAGACAAACAGAAAAAAGTCATAATGTTTTTATAAGGTGGCACAACACAGCCAGTATGAAGGGATAACAATAAAGATATGTGCAGTCAAGCTCGTGATGCAACTCCTACATCTCACTGACATGTCCCGATACTAAACACATTTTCAAGAGTGAAGAATGAACTTTGGCCTTTCGCAACATAAAATGATTTGAGTCTAAAATTCTGAGATAAAAGGAAGCGGGTGACATGGATCCTTTTAAAATAGAGGTTAAGTTCTGTCTAATAACACCTGGGAAACAAATTCTTATAAAAGTCACAAACTCTGCACTAAAGTTTAGCTTCAAGCTAACGGGCCCAGACAAAACTTTAACTGTAAATTTAAAAAAGTCAAATGCTAAGAAATGGCATTTAAGTTAACAGGTCTTTAATTCTTTAATTTATTTTTAGAGCAAGATTGCATTTTTAATAAAAGTAAAATTTAGGCGCTGTGTACTGAAAATGACATTTCATCCATTCTCAATTAGAAAATCCAACATTTTTGGCACAAACCTCCGCATTTGCTTTTAAAATGAAAAGCTCCAAAGAAGCTGGAAAAGAAGGATGTCATAATAAATTTGGTTAAGAGATTGAATTACATCTAATTTACGGCAGGTGGAAAGGTGCACGGGTAAATGAAATCACACTCACTGAAGCTCCATATTTCTTTGGTGTTATTTTTCTTGTAATGTAAGCCTTTGTGTGTGAAATGAATCCCATTTTTGGTGTCAAACAATATTGTAAAGAGAAAGACAGCAACTTGTGAGGCAAAAAGTCAGCCAACAGTACATTATCTCCTTGGAAACGATACACCTTTTTTTAATCTGACGTGGGGCCATTCATCATTTATCTAATCACGGCAAGTCATCATCCAAAATGTAATATAATTATGGGCTATAACTGTTCTCGGGATATTAAGCTGTATCTGGGCCACGGCTAGCTCAATAAACACCTTCTAATAATGGCTTTTAGTGGTCTCCAGAGTGACTTATCCTAACACACCAAAGACTCTCGATGGTTCCCAAGGCCAAATGAGTTTGCAGCTTGTTGCAGAGATGCACATCCGTCCTGTTAATGGGGACAATGTTTAGAAGAAAAAAAAAAACCCAGCCCAGTGGAGCTTCTTTCCATCCTCTAGACATCGCTTTTTTTCCTCTGATTATCCACCACCCCTCCTCTCCTCCAGCTCTCTCCTCCCACCCTGCTGTCACAGAGCTGCCTCCGGTCGTTTCAACGACGACTAAAAAAACCCCTCAGGATGTACGATCGGGGCTGCGAAGGGGTGGCCTGATTTGTGCGAGTGCATTTCTTCGAATTCAAACTCGTTTGACTGACACAAATAAGGTCAGAACTACCATTAGCGGAGTATTTGTTACAACATAGAAGAAAGGCCTCGTATTTGTTTAATGAAAACATGTCATCTACCGCCTTCCATGCCAGTGTTTAGATGACGTTCATTTTAAAATGAAAAAGCCTGTTGGTTTTTAGAATATGTGTTTTAAGAAACTCTCAGCTTCTATCAATCAGTATCTTTAAAATTCACTGAGGTTTGGCCATTTCTGTGTTGGCTGTTATGTGGCAGCCATCTTAAATTAGGTTGCCTTTTAAAGTTACATCCACCTACTACTTTCTGAAAGTCTATTAAAATCCATCTAGTGGTTCATAAAGTATTTTACTGATGGTACAGAAAAAATAACAAACAAGGGAGAAAACATTACTGCTCCACATTTGCTTTTGGTGGCAGGTGATAAAAAACTGCAGAAAATAAGATTAAAACAATTGGTTTTGAAGGTGTTGTGACAAAGTCAGAATAAATGCAACTGTAAAAGTCGAGTGCCATGCTGCCTCTTTTCCTGGCTTATTGATAATCAGAGCAGAGACCTGATGGTTCCTTGTGTTGGGCGACAGAATTGTATCAGAGAAATGACATCGGGGGCTTTGTGTAGATCTGTGAACGCAGCAGACGCAGCCCTGGGTAAAGGAACCGAGCCAAAAGAAACCAGCGGCTAATCCTAGTAAAGAAGCCAAGACAATGGCTACATTTACATACTAAGAGTAAACAGGCAGCAGGGTGTTCTCTGGTCAAGGTCGAATGTGAACCATCCATGCTTTCATGAAAAAAACAGAAACAGCAAATAAGCCAGTTCTGATTAGACTTCTCTTCTTTAACATTCTGCTGCCAGACCGCTTTTCTTACACCACACAGGGGACAGCATGGCATGATGGAGTGAAGCAGCAAATCCCCGTTTATATTAAGTTTTCTGCTCTGTCACCTTTCTGTTTGGTAAAGTTTACGTGACTAACGAGACCTTTTCACACAGCTTTGAATAAATTACGGCCCTCAACTCCAGCGTTTTACAGAAGGAAATGCTCTTGTTTACAGACTGACACAAACAAATCCTTGAATCCGTCCATCAAAGTTAGCTTCATTGAGGTTTTTTTCCCTGACAAATTTGACCTGACTGATAAAATAAACTGGTGCGTTTTCAGATTTAGGAACAGTTATGAGTACACATTACATAACTACCATCAAATGACTCCAATGTATCATTGTCATAAAAGTAAACTCAACTATACACTTTAAATAAATCAATCAATTCTTAACCAATGCTACAATTTATCCCATTTAGTGCGAATAAGATTTTTACTGCTACAGGTCAAACACAAGGCATAAGTAAATAAGACGCCAGCAGAAGTAAAACTTGATCTTTTGTGTGTCAACTTGTGGCTGCCAACAAGAAATGCTGAGAAATCTCGAGCAGATGACAATGCTGCATATAAGAGAATATTTACTGTCATTGTGATCCTCCAGCTCCGGCTTCACGGTGCCGTTTGGGCCGTGTTTGAGGGGGAAATGTTGTGGCACTATCTGTTTGAGGTGTAGTGCCGCTAACAAACAAAACCTGCAGCGATAATACAATCCTTCAGCAAGGCTGAGTGCGCGGCGTCGGCCTTTAATCCGAGCCTGACCTCAAAGCAAATTCAGACCAGATTACATGCATGGATGGTGTCAAGAAAAAAAAAATAGAGAAAAATGTGCCTTTTTTATGACACCGACTGAACTAGATGTTGGTTTTAAGGCAACGAAGGACGAGTGAAGCAACTCATGTACACAAATATTTATATAACTTATTAAATTGCACGGCTAAATTTGTGTTCAGAACATTTTAAAGACAAACTGATTTTTAAATAGGGAGGGGAAAAAATACACAACAGAGACCAAAGCCTTTAAAAGACTTCATCAGCAGGAAGTGTGAGCTCAAAGTGGGAAAGAAGGTGCTTCAACTATTAATAATCATTTTCAATTTCCTGTCCAATCCTTTTTTTAAACCTTTCTGAATAATAAATAACATTTAATTTTAGGATCTGACCTACATGGCTGCTGAAAAAAAAAAAAAGGTGTTTCCCTTTAAAATCACAGAACTAAATCTTTATCCTCTGCTTTGTGTCCACTCAGACTTTTGTCTTTAAAGGGCCATTTTCAGAGGCTATGTTACCAAGGCCAAACATGAATCACCTTTGTGTGATAATACCCGCTGGTGGGTGAGATCTAAAGATTTCAAGTTGTTTTTTCCTATCAGCTTAACTTTATTCTTTCTTTTATTAGGAGCAGATAATCTGCTAATCATACAATAAACAGAGACATATCTGATACACCCTGCAGTTATTAGATCTATTAGCATTGGGCTAAATCCACAATATACAAGTTTTTCTGTCTCATACACATTTATGAACATTTACACTTGCTGTAATTTTTAATATTGATATTAATATTGAGTTTTGTGCTGCATATCTGTGTGTCTATTATGAAAATACAAACAGGATTGTGCATTTTACAGTAACTGCAATATTTCTATATTTTTGTAACAAATAAAAAACGTGTTTTGGATTTACATAAATGGAATAAAAATGCACTGACTTAAGCAGGCGGTGGAGAGGTTACTAATCCACATTAAATCATTATGTAATGTTTTATGTAATGTTAAAACGTTACATAATGATAATTTTTATCGCCTGCTGCTGAGAGCAGGAAGCAATAATGATTTTGCTTGTGTCAATGTGTGTTTGTCTATCCCATAACCAGTGACAAGATGTTATTTTGGTTTGAAATAAATATTTTTTATAATTCCTGCTAAGAAAAACATTTAATGATTGATACATTTTGTTTCCCTATTTAAATAGAATTTTGAACTATTTTGAGCAACTGTGGCTGAAGTAACACCATGGTAGTTTTATTATAACACACACTTACACACACACTCAGTGTTTGTTTGGTTGGTCAAAGTATTTTTCTAAGTTTTCAAATTTTCTAAATAATCCCAGGTTTTCCCTCTAACAGCTGTTGATATTTCACAGCCACAGCAAGATGTATGAAGCAGGTGAAGTTTATTTAAATTCTTCAAACCGACCTATTTGTGTAAAACACATCACCTGACTTTACAAAGAAATCCCTAAAAACTCCTCTAGTGTGCCTCGTGTTGGCAAAGTTTTAAATCCATCCATCTGCTGCGAGATAAAAAGCATCAGATCTCCTGTATGTCACAGGTGAGAAGGAAAAATCAACTCTGATTACACTTCATCTATTTCAGCACTTCTCTGTTTATTTCATCATAAAAAGCCAGACGGAACCTTAGAGGTTCACTTGACTTTCAGCAGGAGGCGAGTTATAAGGGGAGAAGAAGGGTTTGGTAAGGTGTATGTAAGTGTGTGTGTGTGTGTGATAGAGAGATGAGGAGGGAAGGGGGGGCAGCGTTTGTCACCTGTCACACTCAGTTGTGAGTCTGAAACTAATTAATGCAACATATGTGCCTCATTTGAAGAGAGCCCCAAAGGCAGGTTCAAGCCACTGATCGCCAAGTTATGATGCAAAAATGTTTACCTGTGTGTGTGTGTGTGTGTGTGTAAACTGTTTACTTTAGGCTAAACTAATTCTCTATTAAAACATGCCAAACTGAAAGAGTATTTTATGCACAAACTACTGGTGTCACTTAAAAATCTGCAGGGTTTCACTGACCAATGAAGACGCCAAGAACTCTAATGTTGGCATTGCCATCTGTCACTTTGATAATTAGTCAACACAACCTCACCTCCACACTGCAGGACGGAGGTTTGCAAGGACTTGGTTTTCGAGTCAAATGGATTCCATTTGGACCTCTGCCTAATTTGCACTAATTACACTTCACTATACCACTCATTTCCCTACTTAGTCTTGGTATTGAACTATGCCTTTACACAAAGTTTAAGGCCTCGAGCAACAAAAACTTTTCTTAAAAATTACACTAAAGTTAGTTGCCCCACGCACTGGTGATCAAACTCTGAAAACAGGGTGACCACATTAGTTTCACATCACCTCCCCAAGTAATCCAAGATGTCGTATTTTTGCCGTTTAATGAATGCCTTGTCTTTTTAATGTCATCCAAATGTAACAGCTCAGTCCTTGGATTAAAGAGAAAAGTGCTGTCCTTCACGACAATTCCACTGTGAGTAAAGTGGCCATTATACCTTTGCATTCCACTCCACTATTAGATCTCTGAGTGCAGCTCAATTATCCCACGACTTTCACAAGTTTGCTGACAGCCGCGTTGGCAGGCATATCCTTTCCAGACGTGCTCACCTCTCCGGATGAGAAATTAGTCAGTGCACCAAAGTATCAGCTAAAACAACTGACATTTTCCCTCAAGATGCCCTTTCATTAAGGGTGAGGAGATAGAAGTGAGATGAGAGGACCAAAATACTGACTGAACATCTAACGCCAAAACGCTGCCTCTGAACTGGGCGCCACTTTGGCACATTTTTAAAAACAAGTGACTTGCAGGGTTTCTTTTACTACCTGCAGGTTATAAGACAAAACAGAAAACCTTCCACAGGGTCTTCATGCTTTTTACTTTTCAAGAAGAAAACGGGGTGGATGGATTTAAATGGATTTAATCAAAGATGACCGCAACATCTGACTTGGGAAATAATAGGGCTCTAATTTAATTGTACACATTTAACTTTGTGGGTTTTATTGATCAAAAGTGCACTTGAGTTCATCTACAACATAGTAAAAGGTGTAATTATGTCTAAGTTTTTCCAGTGTTTAGATTCTCTTATTTTATCACGAGCGCTAAGGCTTCATCTATAAAACAAAATGTTACAACGCCCTGTTCTCCAGCCTACTGGATTTTCTTTTCTTTATTGAATGTTTAATTTGTTACCTCTTGCCATATAAACCCTTTTGCCCCTACCTGGTCTATCTTAGAGGGAAACGGACAATCTCAAGAAGAGCTTTCAAGCGTAATAGTGTCTTGTCATCCACTTCTTTTTACACATAGAAAAGCGGGGCGTCACTATGGCAACAACACTTAAGTGGATAGGGAGAGGTGGTCAGCACTGATGTTTTCTAACAGGGTGACTTGGGGTAACACACTGGACCTGGAAACACAGAGGTGAGCTAGAATTTCTCCATTTCTCCATAAATAGTTTCCATTTTTCATTGCAGTCTTGCATAATTTTGTATAGTTGCAACCAAATGACCCACAAGCCATGCAGCTGTGTCTCGAACTGACAATTTTGAAATTTGTGGCTTTTTGTCTGCCCATCTTTTAAAACTGCATTGTAGGCTGTGTATTTTCTGTATCCACCCCCAAGTTTATGATTTATTCTACTGGTGTGCGTGTCTGTAATGAAGACAAACTAATTTAATCCATACATTTATTTTCTTTACCCACTTTTCCACTTCAGGTTGCAGGGGAACTGGCACCTAGCCCTTTTTTCCGGACACCTGACAAGCACCAAAAATATTTAGTTAAAGTAATTTAAGTTGGTTTATTTAAGTCAGTATATACAAATCTTCTATTAAGCGCAAACAGCTGCAATGTAGGCACGTGTTACATGTTGATAAAAAGCATATAACTTGGCATTTCTCAGGTATGAATGCATATACTCTGTAAATCAGTCTGATTTTATGTTTTATGGGTGTGGGTTAAACGGGCTTTAAACAACAAATAAGGTCTGTGGTAAAGGATTAAACTGCTCCACCTGAGTAATGACCAGCTGCAGGGGTTCAGTCGCTGCAGGGTTTGAACATTCTTCAATTTCCTGCCTTTCTCCTTGTAACCTTGTTTCTTTTCCATGTAAACATATTAAAAACAGGTGTTGTCCTGGCTACAGGAACAAATACCATTAATAAAATGCTGTTTTGTCAAATGGCTTTTAGACAAAGAACTTTTACTTTGTGGTTGAAATAAAAATAACACTTTTACTAAATGAAACCTTTCAATTGGTCTGTGCAGATGCTGTCAGAAGTCTGGATCAAGAGGCTGAAGGAAGTTTAGGTTTTGTTTGTTCCCAACTTCTCAGGGGGGCAGAAAAGAGCTTCTGTCTTTTCTGTTTTCAGCTCAAAGGAAGAAGCAGCTAAAGACAATGGATGTTTTCAGCTGCATTCAAGATAATACATTTTCATCTTTTGGTAGTAAAATCTTGGGGGGGAAACTCAAAGATTATTATGAAGTGGTTTTACTTATAGTGTATTGTTTTGCAAAACATCTACGCTAAAATAATGAAAACAAACACCTTTGTGAGCTCTGTTTGTGTCCTTTTGTTGTACGCTTGATCGCTGCATTAGGAAAGAACAACAGGAGTTTCACAGTTCATGGTTTGTCAGCTGCTACAAAGAACCAGTTGTCAGACTCTTCCACTGAAAACCCACTTCAGCATTAGGCAAAATAAATAATGAAATGAATTAATTATATATAAATATTCAATACAACACCTGAACCCATCACTAACTTCCACTCAGTTTGTTTGCACATTAATGTCACTTCATCTCCATCAATCCACTTCCTATTCTAAATAATTCTTTCTAGTGTTTACTGCATTTAATTGAAAATATCCAACAAAACTACCAATAAATTCCATTTTCATCTTCATGACGCCAAACCACGAATAATTACTAACATTTAAAAAATGATTATGGGCTGAGATAGAACATCTGGGGTAACCATTCAAAAGCTCATCAATGCTAAGAAGACATCTTGCAAAAAGAAACAAAGCATCTGTTGTCTCTTCAGCACCAGCTTCCAACATCAATTCCAGGAAGGAAACTTCTCCACTGCTGACAGAGGAAATCATGTCACCCAGAACAGGATAACTGATAGTAATTAACAGAATTAATTCCTTTAATTTAAAGATAATTCCAATTACAGTAAAATGCTGAGATGAATGTGCTACCTTGAACCATAATAGAGAATATTGTTTTAGATTTTCCCTGCTTAATGTGCACATTTATGCATCCCGGTGCTGCAGAATCGAATTAAATTATTTCTTGTTTTAGTAATTAAATCCATCACTGAGATCTGGAGGTGCAGCACAAAAAGGCAACTGGTGAAACATGTTGGAAGAATTTACGAAAAAAAAGCGCAAATAATAAAAGCGTATATGGGAATAAAGGTTAAACGTCCCTTAAAGGAATGCACATTGCTCGCTGCTTTGCGTGCCAGTCTTAGATCAATAAGGGGTGGAGTCTATAGTGGTAGACAATAAAAAGCTGTTCTTTAAGTATGATCAGAAACAGCAGGGGGTGTAGATGATTATCTGGAGAAAGCAGGAGTGTCTGTATGCCTCCCAATGAGCAATAATTTAATTAGTGTGTTTGGCTTTTTGACCTTTGAGAAGTTTTGGATGATTCGTGTACCTAAATGAAATCATGCAGCTAAATTGCAACAAACAGGAGCTTATGAGGCACCCATGGCTCATTTTTGCTCTGCCGCTCACTAATTTGGTCATTACACCAAATGAGTAAAGTAAGTTTTAAATTTCAGTTGGAGCAAAACAAGCGTATTGATTAACAGGAAGCGTGTGACCGTGAATCTGCTCGCGCAAATTATGAAACGGCGGCCAAAAAACAATGGAAAAGCCATGCAAATTAGGCAAAATTAGAAAATGATGTGTATCATCTTCAGTCAAATGTATGAAAACAAGTAAATGAGGTCTATTTTTGCCTCCACACAAACCTAATGCAGTTGATGTAATCAGCCCTGTCCTCGGAGAGGCTTTTATTACTCTGTGCCACCTTCAGGGAAACACTGTAATTGGTTAGCTGCTCAAATCATTCTGCCAGTGCCGCTCCAGCAACAAGGATTAAACAATCTTTACGATAAAACTGGAGCTCTGCAATGGTGTTGCTTGACAGAACTAACTCAACAAAAATCCAACAGTTTGCCCCTTTTTAATTGGTGATATTGCCTTTGTCGGTGTGCTTTAGGGAAATATCACATGAACCATTTGTTGTATTTTAATGGAACTCTTAAAAACTAATCCTTAGACATACAGGGTGAGTCAAAAGTCAGATAGACCCCCTCTTCATTAGGGGTCTCTCATTACTCACTCATTACTTTCTGGGGTATTCAGATATTTCATTTTCCCTCTTTGTTTCTGAAATAAAATGGTGTGCTTTGACGTTTGACTCACCCCGTATGTCTACAACTCATTAACTTTTGGTATCAACCTAATTCAAGATGGCCACCATCAAATTTGGCAAAAACCGAAAGTAGCTCTACCTAGTCAATTTTACAGATTGAGCTCAAATTTAGTGCAATCGTAGTTGAGAGTCATTGACGCACAACAAATCACAGAGTTGCTTAAGATTGTCCATCACATCAATTACAATATTAATCCAAAATGGCTTTAACTGTGCTTCTTCTCAGCATAGGATGGTTTTAGTTTAAGTTTCTAGCACGAAAGGCAGCAGGTGATATACATTCCTATAAGGACGTTTAAACATTTAATGTGGTTCTGTGGGCTCTGTAGGATTCATAAATAACTTGACAGCAGGCAGTGGACATTTCCGCTGTGCAACAGTAACACTGGGCATGCTGCAGGGTCAAAAACGTAAGTGCAAATAATGAAACATAAGGAAGAAAGTAGAGATACCAACCATGAGCTGCTGGTTCAGTGCTGGGCGCAGTGTCTGAGCACACAGGGAGAGGAGTTGTGGAGGGAGGTGTGGAACAGGAGGAACGGCATGCAAATCAAGAAGAAATGGGGGAGGAGAAAACAAACAACACCCATAAGCAAGCATTCAGAAGACCAGAACATGACAAAAGACATAAGACTTAAGGGAAATCAAAGGGTACCAAAGGCAGCGCAGAGATAAACACACGCACACAGAAACACGCTGGACGCTTCACGGAGAGGAGAATAAAACGTGTTCTGCACCAGACGCTTAAATCACGTCTGCTCTGATATGAAGAAAGACAAACTATCAGGAGGGAAGGACTGTGGCTCTCCAAAAGGAACAGTTCAGCACTTGCAAAACTACTTACAAAAGATCCTTTTTTTGATGGCAACGTGACAAACTGAAACAAAGAGTTAAAAAACGACTGCAGAGATGAGATACTGACCGAAGCAACCTGTTTACTCCTGAAACTTTGATTAAAATAATCTTTTCAAACAAGTCTTAAATGTGAAGTTTGCTTTGATTGTGTTGCCACGAGATGACATTTATTCAAACTAGAAGAAAATACATAAAATGTGTCAGACTGTGGACTTTCAGACTTCTGTATGCATTTCCTGAACTCTTGACCCCACAGTGAGTGGATTTAAAATGTAAAAGGGAAATGCAGACACAGCTGTCAGATGGTCTTTCAGCTTTTTGTCCTCGAAAAAAATAACTTTAAGATTAATTAAGACTAAGGTAAACTGTAGTGTGATCGGATTAGGATAGCAACCTTCAGCCCATAAAATCCTCAGATTTCTTTAAGGGTTTGTTGTCGGACTGAAACATGTTCTACCTGTTGATAACCCACGTTAACCTGTTTATCTGCTGTTCAAATTCTTCTAAAAGATCTATTGTTGTTGTAGGACGGAACCGTTAACGCAAACATGACCAAAGAGAAAGGTAATCACGTAACAAGCCATGTCTGTTTGTCTGTTAGTAAAATAGCTCATAAACCGCTGAACAGATAATAAAATGACTTTCAGAAAGTAATGATTGAATGATTAAAAACCTGTCAGTTCTGCTGCAGCTACAACGCAGCCTGCAGCTGAGGAAAAGAAAATACAGGAGCCGGGTTCACCTTCACTCACTTTGAATTCTCTGACATTTAAAAGACTGAACAGTGTCAAATGTTGCTGTGGGTCTGATCCTGGAGAGTAAACACCAGTAAAAACAGTAATTACAAATGATCTCCGTCACTGACAAAAGCTGATGCCCTCAGCGCTTTGGAGAGGTTTTGTTGGGGTGTTAGGAAAGCTAAGGGATGACTCTTTTTGAGGCTAAAATACTCGTTAAGGGCAGACCACATCAGAATGAAAAAAACACAAAACAGGGAATTAGTAGATATGTTTTCTTGCTTTTGGCACGGTGACTCAGACGATAGAGTTGTTGCCTCTCAGCAAGAAGGATGCCATATCATATCCTAGCCGGGAACCTTTCTGGGTAGAGTTTGCATGTTCTCTCCGTGCTTGAGTGGGTTTTCCAGTTTCCTCCCACAGACCAAAAACATGACTGTTAGGCTAATTGGTAACTCTAAATTGTCTAGGTGGGAGTGAGAGAGTGAATGGTTGTTTGTTTTGTTTGTCTCTATGTGTCCCTGTGATGGACTTGCGACCTGTCCAGGGTGTACCCCGCCTCCTCGCACTGTGACAGCTGGATATGGGCAGCAGTGACCCTGAAAGAAAGAAGCGAGTAAAAGATAATGGATGGATGGGTGGGTTTTCTTACTTTCACAGAGCTACAATGAAGTATGGTATTTAGGCAGGGGTGGAATTTATAATCTGTTATTCAATGCAGACATCAATGAATCAAAAATGACTAAATAAATGTCAAATATCGATTATCATTTAATAAGAAGGTTCTATTACGTCCTGAAGAACAGCTGGAAGCAGTAACTTATGTGTTGAACGCCCGTGTTTGGAAGTATTTCTGCTTTGTAGATAAATTGTTTGATTTCTCCCATCACAGACTCAGGAGCACTGAATACTAAAGCTTGAACACTGATATGTTTAAAGAGCTGCAGAATGGCTAATTGGTAGAAATGTTTGTAGTCTACCTGTTTATTTAATATAGCAAACAGGAAGCAGATTCACCTGTTGTCACGTGTGAAAACTAACAGAGTGATATTTACATATGTGATACTCACACTTTCGGAGTAATTATGTTGACATTCTTTAGAATGTGACAGCCTCCTCTGCGAGTATACGTTTACCTGGTTGTTAGCTGCAGACTTAAAGAGCAAAGGGCAGTTTGTTAACCTCACTGTAAGCTACATCTTTAATGAAATGAAAACAAATGCCTCCCGACATCTGGTCCTATTTGATGGAGTGTAGTTATAGTAGTCAGTATTTTACTTGGAATAGACTGCCATCAGAGTGCTCCGAGTTTGGAGAATCAGTGAGATATACTGATGGAAGAGGCAGGCTAATATCTACTTACCGACGTAAACAGCTCAAATAAAAAAGTTATTTTGACAGTCTGGCAAAATTGCCATAAAGCAGTCAGCGTGGTCTTTTTTAAAGTCAACTTGTTGCTTACGCCTCTGATCTCAGTGAAGTCAACCTGCTGCTGTTACACCTCTGAGCCACTAAGGAAGGGACAGAGCTGAAACACCTGACATGTTTATAAGTAAGCTTGGACTGCAGCTCAGAAGTGCGATGTGATGACAGTCTGTGTGACCAGCCTGCTGAGGAATATAAAATAAGATATGTCTGCCACACATTTATACCCAGCACTCCGTGTCCACCACCTCAGAATTATACACAATACCTCTAATGTCTTCCTGATAGCGGCTTCTTTCTGTAAGCTCACATTATTATGAGTTTCCAGACGGCTTGATTGGTGGATTTATGAACGAGTAAAGACTAAAAAAGAGGGGGTCATGAAAGGTGCAACTAACTGCTAATTATTATGCCTCCTCCCACCCCCCCACCCCCCCAAAAAAGCAAAGCAAAAAATATCCTATTTAAATCCATACATACAATTACATATAAGTACAAAGAGGCTCAGCTATTGAACTGTGCTGTGTGCCAAAACACTTTGGCAACAGTGAATGCTTGTGTTTGACAGTGATCTATTTTAAAATGAAATTAAAAAGCATTATTATAATGACTTAAAAAAAAAAATTGTCCACTTCAACCAAACAATGAGTCACTGAGGAAGGTCTCATTTTTCAAGAAAATGGGACCTAAGTGATTGCTGATTCTTTTTTTTTCACAAGACAGTTCAGCACAAAATATCTACCATCTTGTTATAAAACAGAATTATATTAGCTCAGAGGCTGAGGATGATGACTTTTTATTTTGTCTCTAAACCTCATGTTTATGTTGTTTGTGTTCACTGGCGTCCAATGTAAAACGGGTCCTCTCTGTCCCAACGAGTCTCAGCTGACAGAAAGGCAACATGACCTGCTAGGTCTCATTACGCTGTGGGTGGCAGCCATGCGAGACCACTCAGTATGTCTGCATCTGAGCGATTGCTCGGTCATTTCTCCTCTTCCTCTGCCTCTGGCTTCTGGTCAGCTGAGGCATCAGCAGAGCCCTCGCGGACATCTGCAGACAAGATGTGGACACAGCTTTCTGACTGGTTGTCATGCTTTCCACAAGCCTTTTGGTGACAGGCTGCCACATCTCTCAAGCCAATTCAACACAAAGATATAACTGCATGCCAATCATAATTACATTGGCAGAAACACATTAGATGGACCTCGGTGATACTGAAGACCGTGGGTTTTTCCACAGGCTGTTTTTAATGTGTTCTGCTTTAGTCTAACCTTACCAAGTAAGAGCAAAGGAACAGCGGAACAATGGTGAAAACAATTTATACAAACATACATATATACATGTATATGTGTGGAGTTTTTAGCCTTTTTGTGCCTGACTCAGAGGTCAGTTAGGTGGCTTAGAAAGCAAGAAACTGTTGGTTTGAAAATGATCAGGTAAAAAAAACTAAACCCAAAACACAACTTATAACTCAGAATGAGTCAAATTTGGACCGAGCTCTGGTTTGTTTTGCCTCAGTGAGTTTGGGTGTTTAGATTGATGCAGCACACTAGGATACGTTTTCAACCCCAAATTTGTTGAATTAAAGCTACTAAAGTATTGAGGTAAACCACCTCAAAACCTGGGTTTGTTGGATATTTAGTTTTTAAACAAAGTCAACAAGGTTAAACATCTTTTTACAAGTTGTTTTTTTTTTCCTCTTACATTTTCTAAAGCAGAAGTCCAGTCAGGTCTGAATTGGTTGGTTTCTGGTTCAAAATGGTGGACTGTGAAGAATGACGAGGCTCATCTCTGACTCAACCACTGGGTCAGTATTTTTGACCCAATATTTTATCAAACAACCCAACCTATAAACCAGTGGAGCACCAGCTCTCCTGCGACCCAGAATGAAAAAAGCAGATGAAGATAATGGATAGATGGGACCCAACCTACGAACCAACAGCTTTAACCCAGCAGTCGAGTTATCAAAGTAACCCAGCAGGTTTTAGTGTGTACTGGACTGAGAATAACTCTAAAAGCAGCAAAAGTCACAGTCCCCACACACAAAAAGACCAAAACAAACAAACAAAAAAACTTTGAAAGTTCTTGAATGCCTGAAGAAATGTATTGATTTAGAACATGTCAAAAGATAACAAGAAAGCCTATAAAAAAGGAAAGATTTGAGCAGAATACTTGAATTGTTCTTTAATTTGATGGAATTCAGCATTTTAATCACTAACAAATAAAACCTCAGCTACTGGTTTCTGTAAATGTTTGTTTGAGGTTGTTTTCTGCTCTTCAACTCGATTCCTTCATATTTCATGACAGAGGGAAATAACTTTAGAAAATAAGAATCTCGCCCCAAAAAGGCTTTTTACTGGAAAAAAACTCGAAACTTCCATTGATAATCTGTGCAGTTGTTAAAACTCACCAGTATCTTGGCAGGTTATTTCAGTCCCCTGTGAGCTGAGAGATGCGTGGGCTTCACCTGATAAAGCCAACCTCACATCTGCAGCGCCAATATTTTCAGGTTGAAACAACCCACTTACAGTTTTTGCCAGATGTCTTCTCTTTGCTTTCAACTATCAGGGGCATTCCAATATTACAGTGAGTATGGATTGAAGGCAGCAGACTCATATGGCAGTAATACACTCTGCCAGTTGATTTCATTTATCTACAATGTGCTTTCCATGAAATTTTTCAAGGTGGGATAGGTTTTTTTGTTTTCTTTCTTTTTAAAAAAAATCTATGTCAAGCTTTTTTTTCATTGGAAGGAGAGGGGAAAACAATGAAAAATCATAATTCCCCAAATACGTTTTTTTTTTAAGTGTCTGGCAGATTTAGAAAGTGAAGTGGGGAATTAAATAATTACTGCAATTTTTGACCAGCCTCTGCAATTACGGAACATTGATTTAATTTTCTCTTCTCTCGTGATTTTTTTTTCATACCCGTCAAAAAAACCATTCAGAAGCCTTTTTCTTAATATTCATTTGAAATTTTTGTTTTTCATGTACTCTTTGCTGTTCATGCTATTTGACTTTATGACAGTTGAGGATGTATTTTTCTTAAAAATCTGTATTTTTGTGCTGTTCACTCTCGTGCACAGCAGTCTGTTTTGTCAGTGGAGGAACAAGAAGGTCTTTAAAGAAATCCAAACCTAACTCCAAAACAGAAGAAACATTGAGGTGCCTGAATGAAACAATCACCCTCCTACTTATTTATTGCCTCTCCCATCATCAACACAATATAACTAATCATTCTCTAATTCAAAACAAAGCTCCGTGAACAATTGTACTTAATCCACGAGTGGCAAAACAAAGAATAATAAATGTGTACTTTGTGAAACGACAACAATCGGGCGGTGGCCTGGTTTTAATTGATGAAAGACCATAAACAGTGCTGACAACCAATTAATTTAACCCGCAATGTAAACAGGACAACGAAACAGCCGAAGGATGAGAGGAGAAACAATATTCATTTTATCTGTCAGCGTCTTAAATTACACAAACACCATCTGGTGAAGCGATTTAGGAACTTTTATCAATTTAGAGGTGGCTCCACCTCACTTTGCTTTCTTCTTAATGTAGGATATTATTGTGAATTTTTTTTTTCATTTTCAGCCCTGTATTTTGAAACTGGATCCAGCCAGCTGTAATTTTATTAGAATCGATACTAACACAATGACTGCTGTCATGTGACTTACAGCCCTTAGAGAGCATCAGTGGAATTATGGTGCTTAGCATCATAGAAAACCACTTTTTCTTCAGTCCAGTTTATTTTTGTTGTTGTTGTGAAGAAATAGTTCGATTTGGAGTTAGGATTCCACAAATTTCATGCAGTAAGAACAGGGAGTATTTACCTTTAAAAGTGACACAAACACTGAACTCACATTCAAGGTACCAAACCATGATGTATGTGTACGACCCGTCCTAACACTGCATACTTGTGCTGTTTAGATTTGTCACAGAAATCCATCCTTAGCTGTCCGATTGTGATTGAACAGCTTTAAATACACGTCTGATTGACCTCAGTGTGCTGTCAAATTGTCGTCACTTTGGCCTCCTTCTGAGGTGTTCTGGACCCCTTTGATCTGCATAAATTTGATAGTCTGAACATAATTCGTCCAGATCCCCATTGTAGGATCTCCATACTAAACTGATGTGCAATCCAAAGGAGCAGCAAACCTTTAATTACCTTAAAAAAAATCTGTTTAGCTTACGGCTGATTAAAAATAATGAAACAGCCACGCGGTTCTGCAGATGCAACTTCCCAAGAACTATTTCTCAGAATTGTTGTTCATAAAAAGATCTTATTTGTTCCGACTTTACTAATCAGTGGACACAATGTAGAACATCAGTTTTGTTTTTCTTGTTTTCCGAGCCGATCATTGGACCTGATGTAGTCAGCGATGAGCTGATAGGACCGCAGTTATTTCGGATTATATTCACCTAATTTAACACAGCGGTGGTGTTCCGTTCTTGGTGAAGCTGTGCAGGAAACGGCTGTCAGTGCACCGTGTTCCACTGTGGTGGATGTTTACAGGTTAAAACCTTCAGTTTTTGCTCCGAAACTGAGCTGTGTGACGTGTGCATCTGCAGATATGAAGGTTAACTGATATCCAATCTCAGAAACGTTTTGAGGTCTAAACAGCAGGGTGTTAACTCTGCTGACTAAATAAATGTTTTAATTCCAGGCTTGTTCCAAAATAAAAGTTCCTTCTTCAGCTTAGCGTTGTGGTTTTACCTGACCAACTCATTTTGTGTATTTGACCATCTCCAAAAGATATACACGATTCTTTAAAATTATTTTTTCTACTGTCAGCACAAACAAATATAAATGCACCTGGTTTTTGTGAATCTACAGAGATCAGACCATGCCTGTCCGGACTCTGCACTTCTTGATCCGAGGCAAAAGGAGCAATAAATCAAGCTCCAAAGATAGGTATTCTCTTTAATCCAATCAGATGGCATAATCAAGCACAATGCCTGTGATTTCTGCCAGCCTTGTGAGATTTGTTCCAATTGAGCGGTCTGTCAGAGAGGCTTTGATTGCATTTGGAGCTCGGGCTGATTTCGGAGTCGTGGCATAAAGTGATGTTTTCTATCTGCGCCCTTTGGAGATTTAGACTCACAATAGCCCCGAGTTCTGTTGCTGAAAGAGTGAGATAAAAATTTGCTTATTTTGAAAAGGGTCTAATATTCAAGTGCTCATGTTCATTTATGGCTCCCCCCGCACTGCTCCCCCTTTATTTCGCCATTTTAAATCCCACCATGGAGCATGATCCTTCATTTCACATGTGAGACAATCTGCAGTGCATAGACGCAATATATCAAATTCACACAATATATTGTGGTGACTTTAATGTTTATTCAATCACAGCAACAATTAATCCTGACTTATATATATCTATATTTTAGTGTGGAAATGCTGCAATTTCATGGGAACAAATCTACAACTCACTCACTCATTCACTCAGTCAATTCACCATGAAAATCAGGTAATCATGTAATTCTTCGTTTTTGTGTTTGTTTGTTTTACCTAGATTTCTTGTGAATCATGATGGATTTTACTGAAAATCTCAGGAAAAAATAATTAGATGTGCATAAATAATCTCAACACAAGTAGGCGGCCACAGCTGCTAACCCACAAAAAACAACCTACAACTTGTTGTGTTACACATATATTCCTTTTTCAAATACAAACTGCATTGTACAAGTACAAAAAAAGAAAATCTGTGACTCTACAGAACAGGTGAAAAATAGTTGAAAACCTGTTCTTCACTACGGCATACAGGTCTGACGCACATGTTGATTTGTTTCCGGCTCTGTTTTTAATTCTTCAACACAATTAATTTTTTTTCTTATTTATTTATTTAGCACTGAAAGTCGCCACTGTGGAAGGACCGCTTTGACGGCGCCTCCTTAATTCCTGCCTCATTACTGCGAGTGTTTGGGATGTTTGGTCAGGGTGAAAACTGCCAATGTGGATTCTAGTATTAGTGGGTAGAAGCCAGGTAGTTTCAAAGCTTAAACACTTCTTGATTTTTTTTATTTAATGTATTTCTATTTTCCCTTATAGATCTAAAATCGATTTTCCCCCACTCACGTCCTGCTGAGATTTCTCCACTGTAAATCTCAACTAATGTTAATAATATTCAAGCAAACTTCTTGTATCTTGACTATTATTTGATAATATTTCAGTCAGATTCTAAAATTGCAAATATTTAACAACAATTTGGGCAACAGGTGCTACATTGAGATATTATGTCTTAAAAACTAAAACCCATTCTGACCTTAGGGATCAGTTTTTTGTGCTGTAACAGTCTCAACATTCACTTACTGCCTTTCCTGAGATCATTTAGGGTAATTTAGTTTTCCTAAAGCTTCGAAAATGCGTCTGCATGACAGAAAATGCAGAACTTTAACCTTTGGGGAGAAAGGTGCATGCAATTGTGATGACTACTGGGGACTGAAAATTGAAATAAATGAAGGGATAATACAAACTGGGTGCAGGGAAACGCACACACACACGCAGACAAACAGGCGGTGGTAGGGTTGATACTGTACCTTGATTAGCTTCAGGGTTGGAGGTGGAGGTGGTGATGATAGTGGTGGTAGTGATGATAGCTGAGGTGGGTATAGGGGTGGTGGTGGGAGCATCTGAATGAGAGGACAAATACATGTCAAAGACAAAGCATGAGGGAGGAGTGTGTGTGTGTGTGTGGTGGGGGGGGGGGGCAGACAAATGGAAATAAAAGCCATGAAGATAAAGTCACTGTGAAACGACACTATCACCAGCTGATGTACGAGCAGCGACGCTCTGTGTGTGTGAGCTAAAGGTCAGCCGCTGGCTTTATGATGAATTAGCTGAACGACGGCGGGGTAAAACACAGTTACGGCGCAGTGGCAAGACGATGACACATTATCTCATCTCGTAAGAACAAGAGATGATCAAAGATCCCATTGTGATTTCCTCTTTTTTATGTCTGCTCACAGGCGTTACATTGCTACATGATGTAATGACAAAAGCAGCAAGCACAGGGTTGTTGGACTTGTTAAACGTCTAATGAGTGCCGGTGTCGTGTCGTCATTATGTAGTGAGGGCTCCTTCTGCTGTCTGAGATGAAAAAAAAAGAAAAGAAAATTTTTTTTTGGATGGATCTAACAGCACAAAAACAGAAGGTGGAAATTAAAACACACACCAAAATAAATGAGCAACATAAAAAAGGGTTATTGAGCAGCTAGATTTTGACCATTTTCCTCACAGCTTTTCCCTTTTCACTTCATTAGCCGGGTTAGACTCCCCACCCTGACGGTGACCAGTGGGAGGTATCAAAGTGACATTTTCCCCCGTCGAATTGACCGGGCTGCATTGATATGAAGCTGCCGGCGGCGCTGCTTGGTTAGAGACCTCCCATGCTGCTCTGATTGCCTGGGAATGGGCTGAAAAACCTGTTGGGATTGTTAAAAGGTCCTGGGAAAAAAAAGAAGTAATTTGTGGCTGTTGATAAGGAGGAAAACTAGTCTACACTTTAATGAAATAAGGTGTAGTAAGAAAGTGATGAGAGGAAATGTGGATGGGCAGAGGCAGGAGAGGAAAGTCAATGAAACAGGAAAACTGTCAGACAACGACCACTGCAGCTGAAAAATGAAGGTAATGCAGGAATGTCAAAAACAAATGTATGGAAGGATATTAGTATTGCTATATACTCTAAACAGTGTGAATTATTCCTAACTTTTAGTATTAATCTGATCCAAGAACTCATTGCAACGGCTACAACTCTTTCATTTCTCAACAGCAACAACAACAACAACAACATAAAAGATCTTAGTTTAAATTTCTGACATTAAAGGCAGCCGGAAATATGCATTCTGTCTTAAAATGTTACAGTCTAAACAAAATCTTTAAATGCAGATGAATAATCTGTTTTTGACCTAAAAGAAATCCATCTTGTGATTTCTTCTTAACAAGATGTCAAGCTGCATTTGAAACTTGTCTCTAAAAAGGGAGTCATTCGGTTTTAGGAAAAACAACAGTTAGTCCGGATGTCCAAGTACTGAAGAGAATCACACACACAGACAACTGTTAACAGAAAAAAAAACTGTGATTCACACCAACATACTGTAGATAATTACTCCAACTGTTTCTCTGCCACAAACTGAAAGTCATTTCGCCGTTCGTATGGAAATGAACTGTACGTTTTCATTGACATCCATCCCTCCTATCAAAGCCACATATTCCAGTGTGAGTTCTTTTTCATTTCTGCATGATGGTGTGTGAGACATCACTTCGCTGTGCTACAAAGTGGATTTTTCAAACATGTGGTAAACCCACGCTGTGAGAAGACCTATTTTAAAATAAACCAACTGGTTTCATCCAAACTTAACCAAGAGTGAAACCCACGGCTCGATGGGTGAAAAGAGAGGAGGCGAGAGGAGAAAAAAGGGGGAAATCTAAAGTATTTGATTTTAGACAGCTGATCATGATGAGTTAGCAAATAGTCATCTGAAAAGGAGACAAGCTCAGATATTCTGAAAACCTTTGGTTTTCCTCCATCGTCTCCAGGGTCAAATTTTGTTTGGTCCTGTTTGTTGAGTAAAAAAAGTTTTCTTCTTTTTCAATCTCATGGACAAAACCTAACATTGTGTTTAATTAATTTGTGTCTTCTATTGACTTTCTTTTTTTAAATTTAAACAGACATTAAAATTAATTCAACTTCAAAAAGTCCTTTAAAGCAGTACTTTGTCCAAGACAAAGTAGAATAAAAGTTGTGTTAAACAAAACAAAATATACATAAATACATTAAATCCTACCAGTTCAAAATTTTTGATTTATTTTATTGTAGTTTTACGAAGTTGTAACAACAGTTAAAGCTGAGATGACTTACTGATAAATATGATCAAACTTGTGTTTAGTCAGTTTTATTGACTTTATATATTTATTTCTTTCAGAAATATTTCAATTTAATGAGAAATGATTAAGCGCAATGAAATGAAATGATGCGATTAGCACACATTCCAGATGGGAAATTATATTTAATTACGGTCTAAATTGTCACTTATTCTCTTTAATGTTTTCACTATGAAACCAACAAAAAGTTAAAATGACTATTTCACAAAGTTTTATATGAAAGATGATCGTTCTTTTCAGCTGTTATCGTTTCCCTTAAGGTTACAGATGTTGTTTATGATATAAAAGTAGTTTTTCTGGAGGGCAGCAAATGTTCAGAGTTGATGCCAAATTCAAAGCTGTTAGTTTTCAGAATAATCCACTTGATGTATGTTAACAAAAATAAACGGAGTAATTCAAATAAAGAGCCGAGAGGAATGTGCAGACTCGCAGAACTCTGCCTGAAGCTAATTTAAAATTGCAAAAATGCCTTCAGGAAATACGGATCAGTATTCAAACTCCACCGAAGTTCAGCCTGTTTTTAATCCATCAACGGCGCGTGGATCTTTAAAGGCAACCTTGACGACGTGGAAGGTTGTTCAGACCAATTTGTAGACAAAGGTGGGCAGAAACGACCCGGTGGGGAAGGCAGTTGGCAGGTGAAGCTTGAACTGATGAGTTTCACACATGCTTAAGGGCCGGCAAACTCCAGCTCGGGGGTGGTGCCATCTAATTGGTTTTATCCCATCCTGGAGTTTGAGGGTCCAGCAGATGTTCAGGATCACCGGTGTCATCACACCATTAAAAAGCGAAGGTTACAAAAATAATTTCAAAGAAGACAGGTGCCTACTGTCTTACTTCTTCGAGGCTAGCTGGTGCGATGTATCAAAGAATGCTGGAGCTCATTGACTTTCAGATGTGACAGGCGGAATGGGATTTTCCTCCCGCTGAGTCATCAGGCCTTGTTTACTGATGAGGCTTGTGAATCAGTGTGTCTGCCCCGAACGAATGAAGTGGGACGGCGGGAAGCTCCGAGACGCCACCCGACAGGAATCTTTCCTGCCGAAGCAGAGGAACACGACGTGAGAATCAGATAAAAAGAACCACCACAGACGTGTCTGTGATCACGCCAAACAATACGAACCCAGACGAACGCGCTCCTGCTCCCAGTGAATAATGAAACAGCGTTGGGGGGGGAAAAAGAAAAAAACCCCACAAATTTACCTAAAGGGTTCACCTAAAGTACCTGAAGTTCAGAGCTTTCAAAGTGGAGTTTTTTAATCTTAGATAGTTAAACTATGTTCGTTTTGTGACAAAGTTTAATTCTTACCAGATTAATAATCCAATGGATAATCCCAGTAGATTGCTGCTGTTTGAAAACAGCTCTAACCCAAAAACATTCAATACATGTTCATGCAATAAAATGAATACAGAAATATAAAAAAAATATTTATTGTGTTAGAAATAACCCTTATTTTGAGTGTTGTGCACTTTTGCACAGGGCAGGGAGGAATTGTTTTGACTTTTTTTTGTCTCAATGGGGACAAAAAGGTTCCACAAATAAATCTTCAAGATAATAATGAACACTTAAACAAATTATCATCCTTTACAGGTGGTTGAATGAATCACAATGTTTCTGCTAACACGCGGGTGGGCAATCCTGGTCCTTAAGGGCCTCTATCCTACACGTCTTCCCTGTTTCTCTGCTCCAACACACCTGATTTGAATGAATGGGTGAACAACAGGCTTTTGCAGAACTTGAGGAGGTAATTCAATCACTGAATCCGAAAAACCAGGAAAACATGAAGGACAGCAGCTCTCCAGAATCAGGATTGCCCACTCTTGTAAAACCGAGTTTGGTGAACCTCTATGAAACCTTTCAGGCTGCTTTTAGTTTTGTTTTAATGATGGCATCAGTAGGTTTCAGTTTTACTCAGATGAGCCGTGACTGAAATTAAACAGTTGTTCTCTCCAAGCGGAGGTCTTCCAAAGAGGCCTTTACAACAAAAAGTTGCTTCAAAAGACCTGAACTATCCTTTTAAAATGCATCACACGTAAAGATCTCTTTTTCAATTAGGCAGAAAAACATTAAACTATATAGCTGTTAAAATAAAACCCACCAGTTTGTTTTATTTTTTTTTTTAGCCCATTTACTAACATTTCTGTCATTTTGTCAGCGTTAAACGTGACGTGACTGTTCAGGAGAAATTCTTTTGTTAGAAAACATTTTGGAAGCCAGCATTTTAATTCTTTAATGCTCTTGGTGTGACATTGGTGAATCTATTCTGATGCTACAGTGGAGCCATTACAGCACAATGTTCTGGCCTGCTGATGGATGTCGGCGCTTGTCTTCCTAATGTAGGTGCTGCACCTCTGATGGACGCTGCCTGTGATCTTGAGTGATGATGGTATTTTTTTTAAAAATGATTTTGCTTTTATGTTTTGCTGCTTCTCTTTTCTGAACTACCTGTGACGATACCACAGATTTGTTATTTTGAATTATATTCGTGGCCTTTTTTCCCCTCATCATTTCTTTAAACGCTTCATTTCATTAGCTGTCCTTGTTCTTTGAATAAAACAATTCATTTATTATTAGGAATGCCCATGTTATATGAGGGGGGTTTTTGGTAGCTTTCATTCATTCTGTTTTTTACTCACATAAAAACTACAAAATGCTTCAAAAGCAAAAGATACAATATCAGTAAAATGACCTTGCGTATAATAATAAAAAATAATAACTTCATCACCAAGACAGTGCAGTGGTTCATCCTCCATCCTGCCTTAACGCAAAACCCTGGGTTTTAATTGTTAACTAGTCTGAATGTAACTTCAATATTAATTTGATGAAACATTCATTTTAAGTGGAACTTCTAACCAGGCCGGACGAATGAAAGCATGTATTTATGCAAACTATGTGATGGACTGATGAGTTGTTTAAAGCTTCTGGTCCAGTTATAGCTGGAGCTGTACTCCAGCATCCCCTGACCCTGAACAGGATAAAGGGAGTATATAATTGAAGGATTGACCTTCCTATGTAATTTATAAATAAATAAAATAAATTATGCTTGGACATTTTGTTTTCTTTTGCAGCCAAAATATAAACGTCTCATTCTCCTGACAAGCCTTCAGGCCATTCTACTTTTGTAGGAAAATATTTATTTGCCACCTATCAAAGTCAAGGCACGATAATTAACCTAAAGGGGATAGGCGTGTGAGTTTTATTTTAGCCCAAATACATAACTGTGGTCAGACATATCAGCAGTTCATTTTAAATCATTAAATACGTGTGATCAGAGCAAACTTTTGCAGAAAGCAGCTCGAAGAAGTTGTTCTTGGAAACTCGGGAAGTGAGTTAGAAACGATCTGTAGCGTTCCAGATGATCTGAGGGAAAACTCATGCCGTTTAAAAGAAAAAAACAAAAGCGGAGAGGTGACCAGGAGCAAAAGGAGCACTAAAAACTTTTTGCTGGTGTGCAATAACATCTAGAGGTGGCGAAGGAGCAGCGAGGAGTAGAACTCAGTTATCGGTTCGGAGGCAGCCGACTTCAAACCCCCTCGGCGTAGGTTCCACACAAACACACAAAGATAAACTCTGATGGTTGTGTTTTCTTACCCTGAGAAGTGAGGGAGGCACTGAGAGTTGGAGTGGTGCAGACTGAACTCTCCTCACTGGTAACATTGTTAGTGTCAACCAGACTCGTGGTGCGCTCCATCACTTAGGGTCACAACAGTCTGGAATCAAACGCATTAGAGGAGATGCTGGCTCTGGCTGCATTTGTTTCGGCTGTCAGGCTGGGAAAAGTACAGGAGGAGGATGTACACTGCAGACAAACGTAGAGTTTAAACGGCAGTGTGCAAAATTAGCCAACACCAAAAGAAAGAAAGGCTACAACTGCGTCACTGTTACAGTTACTGAGCTAAAGGTTGTTGTGGTGGTAGTTGAGAGTCACACAGATTTGGAGCATGACATCTTGTGACGATGCATGAGAGCGAGCATATTTTCAGATTCGGTGTTTGAACATTACAGCTACACCTCGGTCGTTTCTAGACAAAAATTGTCTGATGACACGTAAGGCTTCAAACAATGCGTGCTTTAAAATTTTAAAACTCATTTCTTGTGCTTTACCCATCAGCGAGGCTACAACTGCATTTCAGACTCTAGCTTTAGTCATAAATTAGTTTTTCTCAGGTCTAATTTGTGTGTGAGTTGATGGGATCAGACAGAACTTGATTGACAGCTCTGATCCTAGACAGTCTGCTATGAGCTGTAGATTAAAATGGGCATATTTACGCAAACCCCCGCAGGCTTTACTAAATGTCCCTGGGGTCTGTCCTTGGCCCGTGGGCCACTCTTTTGAGCCCCGATGTTTAAAGAAAACGTTGTATGTGTACATGCCCTACTTACAGATTCTTCCTACGTAAATGGGTGACTGCAGGGGTGCTTTCATGGTGCTGATGGTGTAGGAGCAGCAGGTGGTATGTTTGTGTGTGTGTGTTAGAGGGAGGTCTAAAAAATAATGTGAGATTCAGCTTCTGACAGCTCAGCCCCAACATCCTGTCTTCCCATTAGCAAGGCGAATGTTTGGCACAATTTGCTTCTGAATTACACTAGACATTAGCGGTGTGGGACTCACAGACACATCAAAGTCATCAAAACACTGCAAAAATTGTCCATCTAACCAAGTCTTACAATCTCAAATCCAGCCAAAAAGTTTTTTTTGATCTTGCTTTGAGACTGATATACTAAGCAAGAGCAGAATGCGTTAGAATTTTAATCTTGTTAACCTGGAAGCGTTCCTTGTTTCAAGAAGTCTTACCAAGTGCAATAGCCTTCTTCCACTGGCAGATTATTTTATTTAATTTGAGAAGAATCAGACCAAAATTTTGTGAAAGTTTCCAGGCTAACAACAGGAATAATCAAACACATTCTGCTCTTACTTAGTATATCAGTCTCAAAACAAAGATCAAAAATACTTTTTGGCTGGATGTAAGACTGTGAGACGGTTAGATGGACAATTTTAGCAGCAAAGACGAGTTCAGAAGGTAGGATGGTCTTCAGAGGTTTTAATGGTGGCTGTTCTTTGTGTGCAAGGCTTTTAGTTGCCCACATGTTGCATTACAGTGTTTATCTTTGTGTTTCTCTCAGCAGGTTGACGTGTGGGTGCATGAGAGAGGGGCAACTCGCAGCCCTCACCATGGGGTCATATTGCTCACAAGGAGAGATGTTCAAAATGCCTGCAACTAATACTGCAAAATTCAACCCTCATACAAAATAAGAAGCACTGTAGCTTGTTGCTGAAATTGTTTTTCTTATTAATGTTTATGTGTGCAGTAAACTGTAATCTGTTCAAACACGCAAATAGATGTATATCCTACTTAAGATCAATTTGGACACACATTTTTGTAAATTGCAAGTGATAACAGCTATTTTTACATAGTCACTAAGCTCCAAAAGGCTTTTTTTCATGTCTAAATAAACACAAAGACAACATTGGTTCGACTTTAAAAAAAATACATATATATAAAACATAAGATCTAAAATGACTCCATCTGTAGTGCACACAATGCAGTTCTTCTAATGTACCTTATAAGTATTTTAAGCACATAACAGAACAAGTTTTATGACAAGTTCTTCTTTGTTAAAAATGTTTAAATCATTTTAATTTAATATTACTGTAAACAGGGGCGGAAAAATCCATGCATCATCCCACAGAAGCAGAAAGATAAAAAAACAGGACAATAAATCCCTCTTATGGCTCACGTGCTGGGTTAGCAGCTTTTAAAGGAATTAATGAGAGTCGTTTTGGAGTCTAGTGCTGCGATCTGTTATGTTGCAGTGCAGCCAAACTAATAGTGGGCTAAGAGGATTCACTGTTCCCCTTTTAAATAAAGATGACTAAAAATGATGCCTTGTGTCGTTCGCTAGCAGCTCTGTAATAATGAGCTCTGAGGAGAATATTGTCCTGGATGTGACTGTTCCCGAAACCGTTCACCATACTTGCACAACCACCACTTTGTGGCAAAACTTAAATAGACTTTCAGCAAGCTGTTCGTTTTCTAGGTGTTATCAGTATTTTGTGAACCACAGAGACCTAAATGATGCCATGCGATATGTTACTAATGGCAAAAACTGAAACACATAAAATATTTGTGAATATTCACAAATTATATGATTAGAATCAGCATGTCACATTCTAAAATATGTTAGCTAAAATGAGTAATTCCTTAAATAAAAGAAAAACTGTCAGTTGGACAGGTAATGATTGTGCCTTTTCAGAATAAAATTAATAATTTAATTTCTGTCCCAGGGCAACCAAGCATCTGAGGTCTGTCCTGGCCCAGGGGGCATCAGAGGTTGTGAAAATATCAATTTATTGTTTTCATTTAAAAATCACCAAAACAACTTCATTTAAGTAGTTACACACTTTATAATTCATTTTTCCCCCCATTTCCAAATAAAAGTTTACTATCCACTTCATTCTTTTTATTATTTTGATGAAAAGATCAAGTTTGGAAGAGGGGCTCAGAATGGCTTGGAAGTGAGAAAGGGGGCTTTGAGGGAAATTGTTTTGGAACCACTGATTTAGACAAAAGAAAATGTGCACGGCCTGCACTACAGTTATGCAAATAGCGCACATGACAATAAGCCATGATTTTCAAAAATCAATGCAAGGCTCAGAGGCCCAAAAGCTTAGAATTTGATGTGATTACAACAAAAAAAAAAAAAGCCTTTTCTATCTGAATTTTGAATCACCAACTAGTCTCCAACAGTTACAGCACAGTGAGATACTATGATTACTTAAAAAAAAAAAACATTACAGTGGAAGTGGTATGTCGCACTGTAAAAAACCAAGATGAAGTAGAACTGACTGATTATTGCTGTATTCACCATTAAACTGTGTGAAATCTGCGAAGGCTTTTAACAAAAATGAGGAAAAGTCCAAGTTTATACAGAGATAGGAATATTTGCTTGAAATGTGCATTATTTCCTACTTCCTGCAAAAAAAAAAAAAATTCATTTAGCTACAGAACAGCTCGTCGCCACATGTTCGGCGCAGACCAACAGCTATATTAGAGACGTTGGCAGCGAGCCGTTTCCTGATCTGTGCTGGTACCTCTGTCGTTTTATTGCACACATCATTAGCACAGCAGATCAGCCTGCTGTAAATAACATTCATTCAGCTGGTGTCCATCAGGCATTAAACTTCTCAACCCCACACCCGACACATGAAAAGAAGCCCTTTTCACTCTGCTAATTCCCTCTGACAATAGCAGCTAAATAATTTCTCTGCAGGCTCAGGGTCCACCAAAAGTGATTGGGAAGTAATTCTGGTCAAGGAAAATGAGCACATTAGAGTGTAATGCACTGCTCGGGGAGCAAATGTTATTGGCATCAACAGTACAAAAAGCATGTTGAGATAATGTGATGAGGACAAAGAAAGAGTGAAGGCTGCAGGATCAACATGGAAGTCATGGAAATGAGAAAATCTGCCAGCAGTAGGTGGAAGTGGGCGAAATGATTAGCTCAGGTTTCTGAAAGGCAGCCTCAGTCCTCAACAGTTCACAAACACCAATCATACTGATCCCAAGCTAGATTTCAACTAAAATAAAACCCCACAAATACTTTAAAAACCAGTCATTTTAGGGGTTTCTAAATAAATCTAATTTGACTTACATTAGGATGTAATGAAAAACTGCGACACGGCCTCTGGACTGATATCTTAAAAACAAAATCCAATATTTCACAGGAGCCGACGAGGCCGGGGTTACCTTTAGAGAAAACAACATTTTGCTGTTGGGTAATTATTTTGGCTCACACTCACTGTCGATTACCCTTAACTTTTAAAACAGCTAAACTTCATTTTAAACTGGCAAGACCTCAGGGGCTCCTGGAGTGTATTTCTAAATATTACATTCTGAGCCAGTTGGAGGATTTATCTAAAACTGGACAAGGTTGGAAAAAAAAAGACTGATTAGTCATCAAATGGGGAAAGTGGTGCTTGAAAAGTTTGGGATTCTTTTATTCGATTATTTTACTGCACAGATATGATAGAAAACATCATTTGATTATACCACTGAGGAAAATGAGAATGATGGGAGTAAACAGCTTATTTGGAATTGATGTTATTCACATTTCAATCAGCAGGATGGCAATCAAGCGCGAGTGGATGCTGTTTATTTAAGGAACGAGGTCTGATTCATTTCTGATTGTGACTTTATGTGACAATCAAGGAATGTACTAGAGAATTTATAGGGATCTCAGAAAAAGAGGCCTAGTTGATGGTCAAATGTTGGATGCAATTTCCAAACCCAAAGAAGCACAGAGAACTTCAGAAAAGTCAGTGTTAGCAACAGTCCAAGAAAGGCTAAACTGGATAATTTCTCTAAAACTGAATATCATTAACACAGGATCTAATTTTACTGTTCATGAGTCAGCCATCAGTAGAACTCTGAACAACCACGCTGTGCTTTAACCATCAGCCAAACCTCCCTAAAAATCAGATCTCTGCCTATTTGTGGTTTGCTGTAGACCACATGGGTGTACCAAATAACTGCTGGATTTCTTTTTAAATCTCTGACGAACCGTTTCATAAAACCTTTGAGTCAAGTTGAGAGTTTCTACATTTGGAGACTTCAACAACCCCACAGTCTAACAAAATGACTGCTCTATCTGTGAGGCAGAGTGATTATGGTTTAGGAATCACTGTGTCAGATGGAAAAAATGATTTTTGAACTCTATTTATAAACTCTAAAGGGTAAATTCAGAGACGTTACAAAAAAAAGTTAATGTCCTGTGAGAGAAAAACAAAATAATTGCACACATCTAAAAATCCACTAGATTGGGTACTGAACCAAGAAAAAAAAAAAAAAAACATGAAAAAAGTACAAATTGATCCGTGCACCAAAAGGCAGTCCCAGTATAAAGCTCTATTTTGTTGTGTGATGTTTTGGGCACACTACACTTCTTCAGACTACAGATCAATTTGTTCCTTTTTCAAATCAAAGTCCTGACCTTAATCCAGTTTGAATGTTGTGGAAAGACCTGAAGATGGCCAGAAAAACACCCCAGAGTTTAGAGAGTATCGAGCCAAAACTTTTCAAAGCGACTGTGCACGGCCGATCAACAACCAGCTGAAGAGTTCTTTTTGCACAGAGTTACTCCTATTATCCAACGATGAATAGAAAAAACAATATGTTTTGTTCAGAGAGTTTCAGGTGGGTTCTGCATTTTTAGGATGGAAAAATCTGATAAAGCTTTCGGCTATTTGCAAAAATAAAGAAAGCTTTAAAGGCTTATTTTTCTTGGCGTTTCTCAAGTTTTAGATTTGCCTAAATTTGATTAATTTATTGACATTTTCAGTCTCAATAATACAGTTATTGCACAATTGTCTTTAGGCTGCAGAGATACACAACATTGTTTTCATACTGATTCTATTTTGACCCCCCAAGAGTCTTACATTTTTAGGATATTGATAAAAATACATCTGAGTTTGTTTTCAAACCCAGCTTTTAATATTGGTGTCGAAATGAAGAATGGATATTTAAAAACAGTTAAATGTAAAAAGAAATGACAAGAAAAACGATCGGCTTCTGTCACTAGGATTAAAATCTCAGGAAAGTGAGAAAAAAAATGGGTTTAAACGTGTTTAGTTAGTCTGACTGTTAATCAAAGACTGTTAAACTGGATGGATGCTAGTCTAAATAATGCAGCAGACAAAGTTTAGTAACAGGTTTTCAGTTTTGTCACATCAACAGTCAGACAGAAGGGCAATGGAAGTAAACTTATAAAACAGACTTTTCATTTAAAAAACTTTTTTCCCCTTTTACATATCTTGATTTATGCCAATACATTGCTTAGTAAGCTGGAAGTGCTAATTGAGCACCTGTTCTAACTGCTTACCCTCCTGATAAATCACTCAGTATTTAAATTTTATTTTATTCTGCAATTTATGTTGACTCTTGGAGAATTTGCCTAAATCTGGGTATGTACTAGAGACTTTTTCAAAATGTTAGGATATGAGAAACCAAGAAAATGCATACAAGAAAGAAACTTTGACGAAACCTGTTCAGCAGATATTGAGCTAGATAGTGGTTCAGTGACAGGTGGGCTTACCGTAAACATATAGAACGTAGTCGTCGTAAGACTCCCCCAGTGGGTTGGATGCCACACAACGGTAGGTTCCGTTGTACGACTTGTTTAGGTTTTCGATGTAAAGATCACTCCCAGTTATGACAGCATGGGTCGGTACATCATCATCCACTTTAAACCAGTTCACTCGCTGTGGCCTGAAATTAAAGCAAAAACAAACAAACAAAAAATCTGTTGGTTTAGAGACTTTGTTGCCAGGTGTTTCTATTTATGGTATTTCTTTAGCAGAAGGCAACTGGATCAAGTCTGAAACAGAAGAAGCTTTTCAGAAGAGAAGGGAAACGCCTTCAAGAACCAAATGTCCAGTTCAAGACATCTCGTAATATAAGTCTGAGACAAAGTGTCGGCCAATGCAAAGTAGCAATCCGCTACATTTTCTCTACAGCACAGATTTACAGATCACAGACTATAAGTACAAGAAGTTAAAAAAAGTTAAATTTAAATGCTATTTCTACAGCAAGTAAAAAAGTATAAACAAGAAGCATAAAGAGCAGAAAAAGCCCTTGATGAGTAAATTCTAATTGTGTCATTCGGACCATAATATCTCAGCAAAGCTGTTTATTAGATTTCCTCGTTTCCTTTAGTCTTTAACGTTAAATTAGTAGGCAGAGTTAGAAATTTGCTCATACAAAAGTAGACACCCTCAAGACAAGGCTTCCAACTTTTTTCTATGATGGCACTCAAACTTGGTCTTGGCTCATCTTTGTGATGCTACAGGCCCAGATTCTGTCCTCTGCTGTCCCCCTTTCATTCTCCATGCACTGATGTGACCGTGTCATGAGCTCTGAGGGTCTCCATCTTGAAGTTTGTTGGTTACTCTCTCTCTTTTCTTTTTCCTCTCTGAAGGCATCCCTGGCTCCAGAGTTCCATGTTTCTTATCTGCAGCTGCTGATCCAAACAACTTGTACACCATTTATTATTTCTTTTTCTCTAGCAGTTCTTTGACCCACACCGGCCCAGGCAGGAGGCTGCTCTGCTGAGTTTTGTAGCTGAGTTTCCTCCAGATAAAAGGGAGGGCGGTTGTTTTTTCCTTTGACTCTTGCCAAGTGCATGCTCCAAAAGGAATTGGTAATTTTATCTTTGTATAATCAAAGGGTTTTGACCATACTATGTAAAGTGTTCTCAGAGGATTTGTAAAAGCAAAAATTAAAAAATAAACCACAAAAAATGCTTCCGATCTTTGGCACTTGGTTGGCATGGAGTCAACATCAAAAATCATTATTTTTATACTGACAATACATCTGGGCTTTTACAAAAGAACTGTTTGTAACTCCTGATTCTGAGACGTACTGAAAGTTTAAATAAAAAACTTTTAATTTCTGAGCACACTTAAAGATCTCACGCTATAAATCTGCAATAAGGTTTACAATGTTTTAGTGGATGATGTAGGCCATTTGCAATTTTGCTCACATCTGTTAACATGTTTCTATCAAATTTAGGCTATTTATTAAGTAGAATAGAACATATAACAAGAGTAAAATGCCTTATTTACCTTTTGGTGTACACTTCGTGGTAACAGCTGCACAACTCTGACTTGGAAGCTTCAGTTTATACGATTTTATACTTGCGTGTGAAGTTTTTGTGTAGGTTGCTGCCCACTAAGCATCTGTCTTTGTTCTCTTTTCTACCTCAACTGAGGGTGGCATATTCCATTTTTATGACAATGAGCACCAAGTGTCCAGAGTCACAGAGGTTTAGGGATAAAAGATGAAGACAAAACACCTCTATTTGGCTCCGGAAGCCTCCCACGACCACTGCCAGCTACTCTTATTTCCCCAGAGCATCTGCTGATGGTCTCTCTCGCTGTTTTTTGTTGAAGTGCTTTAAAGTTTTGGTCCCCCCACCCATCCTTTTGAAACCTTTCTGCGTGAATCAGGCAAGGAAATAGGAGATGGGAATAAAAAGATGAGGTGAAATATACAACAGGAAAAAAACTATATGGACGTCGAAGCTCAAGAGCAAAGACAAACAAACCACAAGTGTGTTTAATGGCTGTGGTGGACAGCTTAAAAGAGAAACGCACCGCGACTATTGTGTCTGAACTCCAGAAGAAGTGGAAAGTAAACACACAATAAATATAAAAATATCTTTTTTAAGATGGATAGAAAGACATAAGGTAGTTTCATAGGAGGGCTGGAGGTTGTGAGAATGGAAAAATGAATTTAGAGAAGGAATATAGACAGAGATAGACTAAAGAGGTAAGATGGGGATGCAAGGAGAGAGGAAGGGCAGGTGTCTGGAATACAAATGGCTGCCTGCAGCCGGGGCTCTCTCTGCTATCTGCTGGTAATGACTACACAACTCTCAGCAGCTCTAATGAAAATGACTTCCAATTCCCGGCTCACTGTATTGATTGTGTTTTCATCTTTATAAAATGAATACGGGGAGCGAGCTTGTCTTTATGCCAAGTTTGAAAACTGGGAGGGTGGGGAGGTTAGCAGGTACACAGTGTTTTGTTCTGATTGTGTTTGTGTGTTCTTGTATGTCTGTCTCTCAGAGATCAAATAGAGTGTTAGACTCGAAGCATGAAGATCTCTCTTGCAAAGTGAGGCTGACAGGTCAGGATTGCTTCCGATTTATGGTGGAGATTAAATTTTGAATTAGGATAGAGTTTGGCCATTTTAAGTTTAGGCTCAAATTAAATGTTTGTGTCACTTCTGAATTTAGTTCCTTGTTTTACTTTTAAAAAAGTTTAAAAAAAGGATTTTTGGATAAGCAACAAAAACGAAAAAGATGAGCATGTTGGTGGTGCCAGCTGAGGCCACCACTAAAGGGGCGGCTTGTGGAAAGTTTGTACTCCAGTTTTAAAGCTGCCAGGTTGTTCCAAAAGAAGCCTTTTCACTTTGAAAATGTAGTTTTGGTCTCGTAAAATGAATAATTTTTGAAAGTGCTGAAAAGTAAACTAGGAAATTCCTGAAAAAAATGAAGTGAAGGATTTCCACACAGCCCAGAATTCAACTTAATCCAAGTTTTTAATGGTGATTCCAGCTTTTTTAGTGAAGCAGAACATTTCTCTTCAGGCAGACAAACATTAATGCAGACTAGAAATTGGACCTCGAACAAATAATTGCGTAAAATTTACAAATGACCTGAAAGAATGAAATCCAGGCTCACGAGTGCAATGTTTTCTGGTGGTTCTACTTATACATGTTTATGTTTGTACAGTGTTTTGTGTTGGAGATATGACAGCTTAATGCGAGCCTTCCAGATTCAAAGAGCAGATATAAAATAAATCTATAATTGGAAGTCAAGGAAAGTTTGGGTTTGTGTACGCAGGTAAACATTATTTCAACAGCAAAACAGGATATGTAGTGGGAAAAGGCAAAATTGTCTTCCATTTTAAAGCATATATTGCAAAAGAAACAAAATTTATGTGAGTAGGAAGAGTTTGTTTGCAAAATATTAATAACATGAAGGGCTGAAATGCTCTGAGCAGAATTGTTGGCCTCCAACTGTGAATAGTGTCTGAAGCAACTCCAACCACCGATGAGCTGATTTTAAAACAAAATTCAGTCTTATGATTGTGTTTCAAGCTAAAGGAAAGTTTAAAAAAGGCAGTACTTTACAAACTTTATGTGATACTTTCATTTCGAATAAAACTGAGATGACATTTTGGTCTTTCAACAATAACAACTAGAAAATCTTTCAGCCATTTATCGAGCGTTTTAATTATCTCGGGCCTTTTATGTTTTTTGAGAGGCCTATTTGTTGCCTCAGTTTACGATGTCTTTCATAACAAAAGAAAATACCCCCCCGGTCACATTAAAGCAATGTAATTTAATAACTCCAGCGTCATCTGGCGATTGTTTGGTTTTGTTTATATCTAAACTATTTTGTCAACAAATTAATATAATTGATATAAACACTGCGAATAATATTGATGTTTGGATAGTTCAGCAGGGTTCTTGCCGAAGGCGCTCAGTCCTTCCCACAACTCTGTATCATTCTAATAGCTTCATTTGCACCCCATTACATCTCATGTCACAAAGACCTGTCATCCAAACAAACCAACATCTGTGTTTCCAAATGATACATATGGAATAGTTTCCTAATGAGCGACAGGCAGGAGCTTTCAGACGAAAGGGGCAGATGTTTTAAAGGATTGATCGGCACTAATAAAAGCCTCTGGAAGTTTTCAGCACAGAGGGAAGACATTTCTACGCTCAGCGGTGGATACAAACAATTATTCAATCGCAAAGCTGACTTAATTTGTGCACCCTAAGTTGAGCTAGCGTTAACATTGTCTTTAGATGCCAACGTTCATCTCTGCTCAAAAGCAAACAGGGAAAAAAGTAAATTCTGTCTGAGTGTGTCTTACTGAGGTTTGCCTTTGGCTTGACACGTCAGCTCCAGGTTCTCCCCTTCCCTCGTCAGACCCTGAGGAAATTCCACCACGATTTTGACTTCTGGTTTGTCTAAAAGGATGAGAAAATATGAGAAATATGAAACCATATACTTGTCATGATTTAGTGAAACAGAATAGCAGGAGAAACTGTGTTTGTTCAGAATAAAGTACAAAATACTTCACATTTAAAAGTTGAACACTGCAGTGTCTAATAAATAGTTTTAATATTTAATACAGTAAATCTGCACGCTTTTTGACAATTAAAGTGAGACAGTCTGGTGGCTTGGTTCCTGTTAGATCCAAAACCTTAACAAAGGGAAGCAAGAAGTGATGATGCCGTCATTTATGCTTTTAACGAGTTAAATAATTTGTCATAGTCTGTCATAGTCATAGTCTGGACAGAGGAATAAAAACTGTCAGGAAGAGCTCAATTAAAAAAAAGGGTTTTTTGGGGCCTTGTAAGTGTCAAAAGACAAATCTATACATAAAACAAGCAAACAAGATTATTAGCAGTTGTACTTGCAAGGTCATGAGTGAAATTTCCCCTTTTGGTTTTACATTTAGGAGGTTTTTGCTGATCTAGGGTATAACTTGCCTGGGAGATGACAAATTGAGCGGACACTGATGGTGCCAAACGGTTTGGGGGGCAAATATTTTCCCACGTAGCTGAGAAAACCAGTACGACTTCATTCAGATGCATCATAAATAAAAGGGGATGGAGAACGCACTCGTGGGAAATCCCTTGAATAAGAGGCGCGTGAGAGGAGGGAAGCACCTCCAAGCATAACAGACTGTTGACATTTGGCATTTTCATCTCCTGTTGGGGGATCGCAGTGGAAAGTTTAAAGCCGAACAGGGAAATGCCAGGAGACAGAGAACATTTATCGATGGTTAAAATGTCTAGATCAAGCATTTGAAATAGCTGCCGCTTTAAGAGACCTTAGGGGGAAAGCAGTGTGAAGGGAAGTTCCCAAAAGGGTTGGGGATTAAAAACAACAAAAGATGCAACAATCAGAACAACATCCATAACTCGCTCTAGGAGAATTTGAGAAAGAGAGGCGGTCAATTTTATGCAGCTGAAAGGTAACTTTATTGACAAACGAACAAAGCTACACGCTGCACAAGCTTCGTCTCTGTGGAGTTGACTTGACGTAAACAATAAATTACATTCGAGGTGTTATTCCTCTCCTCTCCTCTCTCAACCGTAGCCTGCTCTTCAATAGCTACATTTCAAACTCTAGCGGCAGTGCTTCTTTATTGATGGAGGAATTTTAAGTAAAGCCAGCACCAGAACACAGCCTTAAAGCTTCAGGGAATGGTAAGTGGGCAGCACCACAAACAGCTCCAAAAATAATAATGAAAAAAGTTACCAAATAAAGTTCCAACACGAAAAGAAGACACAGCTCAAGTGCTAAGAACAGAAAATGGAAGTGTTGTTTTGACAAACCAGTAGGACGCTTTGACAGTTCTTGCAGTGCAATTCGTTGCAGTGGCTATTTTTAAAATAAATTTTACCATTTCCATTTCATTGACTATTGCTGGTTTAAACAAAAAGCTTGTTTCCATCTTGGTATGAGAGATGATGCTTTTTTTTTTGTTTTTTTGTTTTCCCCAGACCAACTAATGTTTTATTTAATTTATGATTTTGGACTGAGAATTGAATTCCAACTTGCCCAAAACCAAACAAACAAAACTCCATGTTCTAATCTGAGTTATATACCCATCCCTGTAGCCGTAATGATACGGTACACCTCCAGCACAGAAACGGTGTCCCAGATGAAGAAAATACAGCATCTGATGAAATCAGGCCAAATATCATGGCTTCGTATTCTTACTATAAGAGGTGGGAATCTTTACACACTTCGTGATCCAATTACAATTCAGAGGGCTGTTATGTGATTAGAAACTTCGTATTGATGCATCTGTAATCACACTTCAAACAAAATCCTGAGTGTACAAATTCACAGACCTAAAAGAAACAAAATAATTTATTCTACACTGCAGGAAAAAGAAGCTCTCATTCAAACAAAATTTGGGGAATTAAACAACAATAAAAAAATGGAGATAAAATGTGGAGTCCATGCTTCAGGTTAAAGCTATTTTATTTGTTTTCTTCTGTGTTTTCATGACTTAGTTTCTGGTTCTGGTGCAGAGTGTGAGGCTGGCTTTGACCATTGATACTCCTCTTAATGACAGTGAACTGAGTGGAAAGTGACACAAATTATCAGCTGAAAGAGACCCTTGTGTGACATTCACGTCTGCAAAGAAAACAGAGAATCGTGTCGCTGCCAGCTAAATGTTTTCATGAAAAAAAGAATTGACTGAAAAACGTAACAACGTGAGTTTGACTAAAAACAAAGCTTCAGGACTGTTTTTTGGCTGTTTATGTATTTATTTAGCCAATTGATGTCACAAAACTACTATGAAACATATCCAAATACATCTAAACATACCTCATCCACCTTTGCATTATTGTATTTTCATTATTTAGGACAAAATAAAACTGTATTTCATATAGTTTTAATGAATTAAACTCTAAATTCAATCAGCGGTGTACAAACAGACGTTTTTAGCGGGCGTGCATTTCCTGTGATTTCCGAAGGTTCGCCACCGTCATGGTGACATCATTGCTGATTGTCTGCAGGTCTTCCAGCAACAGTCCAAATCAATTCTTTTTAACATGTCAGATGTTCGGACTGTGACGAAAGCTTAGGCTACACCAACTGTTGTCTCTTCCTCCTCCTCCTTCAGGTAGAAACACATTCACACTTCGGAGTACTGTTGTATGCTTTCTTCAACATGGTCTTATTAAAAAAATAATCAGTTTTTTGGCATTTTTAGTAAATTCAAGTACTAATCAAACATTCCCTACTCTTTATCTTCAGTT
>JAVKLF010000028.1:2555938-2576888 GCA_034783495.1 Millerichthys robustus
TTTATGGATACAGTAAGTTTCTTCAAGCACCTTAAAAATATCCTGTTTCACTTGCAGCAAGAACAAATCAGGTGAAACGTTGCAATGAAATCGCAAAGACATCCAATTGTCAAATTTTTGATGTGGAGTTGTCTTTGAGAATGCACATCACCTATGTGTAAAGTTGCAACCATGATTTTTACATTTACGTAAAACACTGGTTTCTCTTTTATTAATAGTAGCAACATCTTAGCTCCGCCCCCCCCCCCCCGACAAACACACACACACACAATACCTGAGGTGTTGCGAAAACTCTAACATTTCAATTGTATTAAGCTGAAGCCACAATTTTCCACTTTAAAATATACAAAGTGGACAGAAAAGAGGAGGTAATGCAGGAAGCTCACCGAGGTGAAGTGGAAACAAGTATTATCCTAAAATTTACATCACTTACAGTACACTTAGTGGAATAAAAACATTATGGACATAAAGCAATAGAGAGATTTTTTTTCCCCAAACCATCAATTCAACAAGCTTACGTGATTTTCTGCTGCCTCCATCTACTATTACACAACCAGAAAGTGCAAGAAAATATTGTCAATAAAACAGACTGTGGCAAAGAAACTGTTGTCTAATCTTGAACACATGGCAAATACGAGCATGAAAAATACAAAAGAATAATGAAAAAGTGACATACCTAGATGACATAAGAATGTCACTTTAACAGAGCACTGGAGGCAGAACGGTTACATAACTCCAGTGTGTGCAAAGCTGAGGTACTTACACTGCACCTCCAGGAATTTGCGTGCTCGAAAGTCCTTGACTGCAGGATGGTCCACGATACAAGTCACAGGCACGCCATCATCCTCCTTACTGACAGCAAACGCCACCTGACTGGTTACTGTGTACATCTTGTCGTAGGTCAACTCAACTTTGGGCTTTCCTGTAAGAAATTAATAAAACAGGTTTAGTACGTTATCTCAGCATCAGTACAACTGTTGTTTTACCAATTGATTTGGACGGTGATGGGATTAAATTAACTCAAATTACCAGAAGGTAAAAAAAAAAAAGCTGAACTAAAACCTATGATGCTTATTGTGACATGTGATTGGGCAGATTAACCTCACCATGCAGGACACTTGGTCAGAATTGTTAATTCTGTTTTATCTATTTCATGCCAAGCTAGCAGAGAGCTACCAACACGTTTGACAGTACAAGGTTCATATGCCGATCTGACATTTTATTTTTAAAGGTGGGCTGATGCTAATCCAGGCATCATCTCTCTCCGAGTTGGATTGTGACTTGGTGTCTGCTTTTATAAAACAGATTATTTTTCGAGTACATAATTTCAGCTTTGAAATGTGCACCGAATAATGGATACTGCACACGGTTTCATAAGTGAGACCCAATGAACTTTCTTTGCTTAAAAAAAGCAGCCCATCCCACAAATACTTGCCTCATTTCAGAGTAAAGAAATCCAGTGATCAAAGAACTCATTTTCTGCTTCATCAGCAGACTTAATGAAGGTCGGACCAAAACGTAAATAGAGATTCAGCAGTAAGACACGGTGTGGAGGCTCGGAGTTCTGTGTCTTCTGTTTCTAAAGGTATTCAGAGTAAAACATATGTATCAACTGTATGCAGATTTTTAAACTTTGACCTCCCATGTGGGTGACAGCCCTTCTAGCTCAGGAGTTTCTCCTCAGTATCTTAGCTGTTCCAATACGTGCTCTTTTTGACAAAGATCTCATGTTTTTTTTTCTAGGAATTTGCCGGAGTCTCTCTCCCAGCGTGGGGGTCACATCCCTGAGTGCTCTGATGACCACTGTGGCTTCGCCTTTACACAACCACTTGACTTTCTCTTCCGCTCTTCATATTTCTCCAGCTTCTCGTGTTCTTTCTTCCTGCTGTCACTTCAGATCCCTACATCTATAATGTCATCTATCATATTTTTCTTTTATTTATGGTGGAAGTGATTAGAGTGTCCTTGATAAAGGTCAGACATGATGAATTAGCTAAAAATAGCTAGCCGTCCTTGGCTATAACTGTAAATCACTCATTATTAGGCTTTGTGACATCAGATTTATCGTGTGGCTATATTTTGCTCAACATTTCCTGATCATATACTTTCAAAGCGAACTCCTTCTCTGAGTGGCTGATCTGTGATTTCACACTGACACCGTGTTCCCACAAAATAAGAAGGCTATGTGCAAACAGGGCATGTGAACATCACAGTCACAAAGCAGGATTGATTACTTTTATCCCTTTGTCCTACTTTCTCTGAGTTCTTTGCACAAGCGTGTTTGCGTTGTATTATGAAAACAAACACTTGGAAAAAGCCGAACGAGTTCGCTCAAGACAAAAAGCTGGATATGGAAAAGAGATGTGCTAAAATGAACATTTGAAGTTCATCTTTTAGCAGTTTTTATTCACCTCTCGGCTGCAGCTCAGCCACCGGGGCGATGCCATTGCTATGGTGACGGCTGTTTTTTTTAAGGATAGGCAGGAAAGCAGTGTAAAGGAGCGGGTTGTCATAAATAAAAACCACAAGGGGCCTCAGATGCATGCATGCAAAGATCAGAAAAGGGAAGCTAAAAGCGTCTGCTCAAATCGGGATGTCTCAAGGTGCATAAAACTGCAGTAGGATTCAAGAAACTATCACTGACATCTACAAGAGAGTGACTTCAGGTTTGAACTGAGTACAAAGGTATCTAATAATAATGTGTAATTAGCATGAATTTTAATATTGTTAAAAAAATGAATGAACTGCCACCTTACTTCCCGCCTATCCTTCCTTTCCTACCATCTGTTTTCTGCTAAAAGAAAGAAAGAAAAGAAAATCACTCTTTCGGGCTTCTTTTTTGTTCCAGTTTTCCGCTAATAAGTATTTCTGTAGACCAACTCCTACATGAGGCCGACAAAGTTAAAATACAGCTGTAAGCTGGTGGAAGTTCTTTAGCCGTTGAATGCCTGTCACTTTTCCCCCCTCCTACCGGGATAATTTATCACCACCAAGCAGCTGCTAACTCAACATCCATTTGTGCTATGCAAAGATAAAATAAAGGAACCCTCCTGTGCACAGTGTGGCACCAAACCTGACTGGTGCTCAAATCTCAGGAAAGGCAGTGGAGACAAAGTAATTTCAAAAGATGGACATCTGAGTTTTCAAACTGTGCAGCATCAAATATTAATCTGCTCAAGCCGAGACAATGGAGCTCCGGAGTGAACCAAACACTGTTTGACAAACCCCTGTGCCCACGGACTTCTGTGGAAACAAAAAAAAAGTGAGGAGCAGAGTGGGGTGATGCACAGTGCAGCCTCGTCAGACAGCAGAGCAGATGTACAAACAACCCACATAAGTAATTACCTCAACTCATGTCCACATAGTGGCACATACAGGCTCCTGTGGCTGCGCTACATCTGTGTGTAAAGTCTATCAGCTGTGTGCTAAAGGCATCAAACAGCATACTATACGTTCCATCAAATTAGGCTAATCTCTGCAAAATGTCAGTGCGAACTGTAGCGAACCCCTCGTCTAAAGCTAATTCTCTCGGTCAACAGTTTGTATACCTTGCTTTGGTTTTGACAGGCTTCATCGAAAGATAATAGAAGGTTTAAGTAATCACTAACCACTACAGCTTTTTAAAAGGGTCAGAGGACAAGCTTTGAATCATGGTTCAAAAACATGTTTCGAACAGTGGTATATAAAACCATCATGTCTCGGCTACTACCACGTCAAACTTTAGCTCCATAAAAAAGATTGAGCTATATCCATTGTTGTGTTTGTTAAGGCTGATTAGCTGTTATAGAGTAAAGAGCTCTGTTTCAATTTTAGGCATGCTAGGTGGTTTTTTTGAAGATAAGCATGTGCTCTTTTACCCACTAGTATGAACAGCTCTGAATGTCAGTTTTATGGAATGATGCAAGTTTTCTATGCAGCTAAACTGGTGCCTTCTATGCAATGACAAAGCAGAGGAGCTCATAACTTATTCAAAAGATCTGGCTAAAATGAAAATATTTTAAAAACATATATCACTGTATAGTACTTACTTAGTGTTTTCTTTCAATTTTATTGTCCTTTAGATAGTAATTAGGAATAAAAGATATGATAAACAAAATAAAACTTAGTTCTAATGAATTGGTATTAGCTCTCCATTTGAGAACATCTCAGTTTTTCAGGCACTAAAACTATTTAGGGAGACTTACTCTGAAGCTGTGCCATTTGAGATAAATGTCACTGACAATAGCTGATGGTCAAATAAAAGCTGAAATTGCATTTTGAGTGCTGAGAGGATTCAGAAATGAGCTCAGTTAGTCCTCCTTTTCCCACGCCTCCACATTTCACGTCACCGGAAATTATTGGTATACAGGACTTTCATGGGACAGAATGAGGGGAAAAAAAGGGTTCTGTTATGTGAAATATATATTCTATCTCTCCAACACCATCATATACTTTACTCTAAATCCATTTGTCTGGACTTCCTGCTGGGGCAGAGCGGGTTAATTGAAATCACCCTGTGGTTGTCTCTCAGCACTTGAGTCTAATGGCTCTTCTGCTCCCTGTCAGTCAATAAAAGTGTTCTGCCAATTGCCTTATTTTTGTTAGCTTTAAAAGAACAAGAAGAAATGCCCTGTGCTGGAATGATTTCTTTTTTTATATGACTTTCACTGTATTGTTAGCTTGGAAAGTAGAGATATCGGCGTCAGGGCATAAATCACTGAACAAACAGGATAAGAGCAGTAGAGGGGAAAAAGATAATGGGTTTGTGTATATTAGAAGGAATAACTGGATTTATATTGGCAAGCTAAACAGTTAAAAACTTTTACGTATATTAGAGAGTTCTATTAGGACAATTAAGAAGATTTCTGGGGATGTTTACTGCAGCTTCCGATAATTAAGTCTCTGAGTCATTCTGTTTCTGCATATTTGTCCTTTTCCTGATCGCTTGTGCTTGGATTTTCTTTTGACTCTCTTTACACTAAATGACAATCCTACAACAGTCTCCACAACCTGGATAAAGGTAATCCTGAAACACCTTTTTCTGTGTGAAGGCACTCATGATGCTGCTACATTCTAAACTACTGTAGCTGTTCAAGCAAAAGTTGGCAAATTATTTTCTGCTAGTCCTCCAACCAAACGAGTGAGCATTATTATTGTAAAGAAGGACAAATAAAGCAAACAATTACCCAGCACATCATGCAAAACATACGAATATAGAATTCTGTTAGAATGGCCAAAAGTTTTCATGATCCGGTTTAAATGAGATATCTGCAAATACTGAACAGCATTTAAAGTGACAGCTACAGCACCCATTAGTTTCACTAAGATCATTAAAAGTAAGAAATGTAAAACATTATCAGTTGGTATGTTTACATGCACTAAAAGAGAGACCTTCCTTTGAAATCCTGTTTTTCCTGTTTTTGTGTATATAATTGTTTGACCACATTAATCTCACACAATGTGGGGAAGGATTTTCTGTGTTTTACTGTTTCTGATTAGACAGAGAATCGGAAAACTGTTCAGGTTTGTAGAGCTGGAAGAAGCAGCGCTCCTGGCAGGCATAAATCCACCCTCTCGAAAGTGCAGCTGCCTTAAAGTCTATTATTATTTTCTTACAAAAGCCGCCTCTGCTAGCACTAATTCTAATGTGTCAGCTACAAGAAATCCCCATCAAACATCCCGCAAACACATCTGAGGAACTGCTTTCTATTGCTAATCTTCAAATCAAAAACACATTTAAAAAAAATCATGTGTTTTGTGTCAGCACAGTGGCAGCTTATAACCTCAGGTCTGTGTCTTAATAAAGCCAAATTCCCAACAAAATCCTTTTTTCAGCTGTGGATGTCTTTCACTGACACAGCTTTTTCTTCAGCTGCAGGTCTGCACCGTAAAATGTCTGATTTCATCACCCTAATGACGTCAGATGAGATGCTTTAAATCATCAGTGAAAGACAAAGTCTGTGCTGGGATTTCAGTTACATCTGCAGATGAAATGATGACTCAGAGGTTACTCTACGTCTCATCTTGTTTTATTCCGTTAGTCATGCTGCAGTCAGCTGCATGTTCCAACCGGAGATTTTCCTTTTTTTGTTTTCCTCCTGAACTCTTCCAGTGATGGGGCAAAGCAGAGACAGACAAGTTGGATTCAAAGCTGCAGAAACTGAAACAGGCCCATTGAAATTGTGATAAAAAAACAATCTCAATGGTGAATTTAAACTTGAGCTAATACTTTGTCTACCACATGCATTAAATCCTAATGAATGTTTTATAAAAGTAGTTTTAGTTCTTAAAGACACTCCTTAGATCTTCTGATGCAGGGTTCTGTGGGCAGGCTAGGAACAATCAATATCTCACCTGCTGTAGATAGCTCTCTGAATGAGAGAGTTTAAATCTGACCCCCAAAATAAGCTAATTGCTAGTCTGAGTGGAGCCTGAACTACTGTGAATTGCTGCTGTCCTAAAATAACTCCCATCTCAAAACATTACTATTGTTCATAGAAATATAAGACTTTACTTACAATGCCGTTAAACTATGAAGTTATTTTCACACAACAGAATGCTTTTTTTTATAGCAGGTGCTAGCTGTATCACTTCCAGTGCAGCCTGGGACACTTCTAGGTGCAAATCATAATAATTTTGACAAAATAAACATCTAATGCTAATAGAAATTTATAACAGAGCATTCACTTGAAATGCTATCAGAAGTTAACCTTTGGATTGTTCTCCATCCTCCATGCTCTATGACTGATGTGACAACAGCTAAGGTCCTAACTTCATTGGGCCAACTTTCCTCTGTATTAGATTTAGAAAACATCAGACACAGCTTAGTTTTCTTTGTTTTGTATCTGTCAATATAAATAACTACCAAAGTTTCACATTAACCTTCTAGGACCAGGCCTCCACGTATATGAACCACAATGCGTACAATTCATGAGTTTCTGCTCGTGATGATTTGTTACTACATTCATCAACAAACTTCAAAGTCTTTTTTTTTTCTTTTTTGGGGGGCTTTTCAACAGCTAGAACGTCAACGTTTCCACTCGTCAGCATAAATATGATCTGATTTAACTCTTGCATCATTTTTGTGCAGTTAAAAACCTTCTGCCAGCCAATCCCTGACTTTTACACATTGTATTTTTCTATATTCTGATCAGTGAGGGTTTATAGTGTTGCGTTGACGAGGCGATGCTGTTCTGGGGCCTTCATCACAGGTTCTGATTGGGACCTTTGTTTGAAAGTCTTTACAAAGCTCAAACCTGAGCTCTGAGGTAGATTTGCCTGGCGGGAGGCCTGTTCAACCCCTGAGCTCTGCATAGACTTCTAACGCACAGCCTTACCTTTGATGAAGGCATGCGAGCTGTCAGGCTGCCAACCAGCTCTGGCCACCTCCGCATATCCACAAAGCTCTAACGGAACAGACTTTTAGCTCAGCGTAACGACTAGCAGCACCGGAGACCAACAGTAAATAAGTTTATTCAAATGTATGGTGTGGAGGCTTCACATATGAACAAGTGCGAGCAGAAATTGGAGTTCAGCCCCGCTCAGATGTCAGAGTTAAAATTCGGCAGTTCGCATTGCTTCCAATCTGTGTGTGTTGTGTTTGCACTCAGTATAGACATAAAAAAAGTGCCATGTGAATGTGGCTCGTTATGTAAAGGTTTCAGCAGCCCCTGTGTAAAAACAGATCCATTTTCTAGTTTACTGCATAAACAAGTTCCAGAAACACCTCAACGCCTTTGTGTGTTCTGACTTCACCCAGGAAGGGATAAAAATAAAACACAAGTCTTTTCTTTCATTTAGAAGCTCAGTACAATTCCATATAGGAAAATATTCATTTGTTTTAAAGACACAGCATTTTAGCACAATGCAAATATAAAACTAAATGAAACTTCAGTATAATGATATCTAACTGTAGTCTACTGATATAATAACAATTAACAAGGGAGACGTCACAATTCTAAAGTAAAAAAACTATTAGAGCACTCAAATCTGATTTTACAGGACAACTTAGAAAGATTTAATTCAAATTATTTTCCATCAGCTGGTTATAACGCACCCTAATAGTATAACCCGTTTTCCTTTAGTTTGTGTTTCAGTCAGCCCACCTGTGAGCTCTTTATCTCCCTTCATCCATCTGATGGTGGCGGCAGGCTTACTGCTCACGGCCATGCAGGTCATCTCCGTCTCGTTGCCCTCACTTAGCACCGCATCTTTGGCTTCCATGATCGGGTTTCCCGGAGGAACTGTCACAAGACACAGAAACAATAATTTGAGGAAATATTCACACCCACAGCTCTACATGCACAAAGGACAACCTGCTTTACAAAGAATTTAAAGCCAATAATTGGCATGACTTCCTCAAAAAATACAGCCACAGACTGTTTCTTGTGATGATGCTGAAGCTGTTTTCTTTTAAACGAGATCTTTGGTACCAGTGTTGGATGACAGCCGACCTTCTAAGTCCCTCAAAATGTCAGCAAAAAGGAAAAGCTGATTGTATTGTCTGATGACACACTCGGAGGATGCACGAAGGCTTGGTCTTTTAAACAAAGAAACCCAATGAGCAGTCATGATCCTGAACTTTACCAAACACACCGGGACTTAAATGTCTCTGATAAAACAGAACAACAATTTAATTAAAAACATTTCCTGTTATGTTAGCACCATTTAAACTGTATGTCAACTATGCCACAAAATATTAGCCATGTTGTGGACGATCTTTGCAGAGTCATGACCAAGCCTTCCAGACCCCAGTGAGGTCCCAGTCACACATTTTGGAGCGCAACTGGAACACTGACAATGGTTTGGAGCGCGCTCATATTTGTAAGGACGTGCTGACGTGCTTTAATGGTGCCTCACATCACAGCGTTTCCCGTCTTTTCGACTTTCCCGTTGGTTTCGTTATGATGCAGATATAGTTTTTTCCCACCCACCTCACTTGCCTTTAAACCGACTGATACTCTGTGTGAGAGAAGCAGATAATCTCTCTGCCTCATCTCTGCTGACATGTATGCTGCTTTGCATGTTGCAGCTACGTTCAGAGACGGCTCAACGGAACATTTCCCGCTGTGCGAGAACATCTCTGACAGAAGGACCAAACTGCTTCCAATTCTCCTGCATGGGTGAAAACAGCTAATCTGTGTCGGTGAGGATAAATGCTCTGAGAAGCTTCAGCTTGATCTCTAACAAAAGTGAAGTCCTACTTAGTTTTTTTTTATATATAGGAAAGTAACTATTGAGGCCAATAAAATATTTGCAAATACATCTCACTTTTGATTAATTCAGTAATATACAAAAAAAAATTATTGTTGTAAAATTGTTATTTGCAAAATATTTTTTATTACGATGATTTGTTCAGTTTAGATCCTTCGTGCTCAAAACACAAGGTTTAAATCTTCCCCATCTAACAAAGAAACTGAATGCAAATTCTTATTTAATCATAAGGAGCAGAAAGAACCGATTTGTTCTTACACTTGCATCTTGGTTTTAGCATATTAAATAATTTCAAGAAGAGAACCAAAAAACAACTACTGCGTTGGACCCTAAAATATTCTGCTGAGACGTGTTTTGGGATTTATCTTTAACATCGTAGTTAAATACACTGAAAATACGTTGCCTCCCATTGTCAAGATTGATTAAGAGGCTTTAACTTCCTCCCATCTTTATCTGTGGGTTTGTGTGCGTGCACACGCTCTGTGCGTTCGGGCGCGTGGGTGCGTGTGTGCTTTGAAGTCGTACTTAGCACAGTGATGTCAGCGTAGGCTTCCTGCGGGGGGTCTGTGTAGAGCTGGCAAACATATCGACCCTCGTCTGACAGCGAGACATTAGACAGCGACACCCGCAGCTCGTTCTCTGAGAAGTTCACCAGCTGAAATCGAGCGTCTTTCAGAGCTGAAAGAAAACAAACAAACAAAAAAACTAATAAATACAAGCGTGGCTTTTTAAATTTTTTTTTTCTTTTCCAAAGTAACGATCTAACAGTGGATGATCAAAACACTGTTTAGTAATAAATGGAACATCGATGACGAACGAAGACAAACGGGCATCGGGAAACTAAAATACAGCAAGTCAGCAAATTATCATACATTTATATCAGAGAATAAACAAGATATTATTTTTACTATAAGTAGGTGAAAAAACTCAAATCTAACAAAGGATGCAAACTAAAATATGTTTGTTTTTATTTAATAATATCGTTATCATGTGGCTAAAGCTCGTCTGAAACTGATTAACTTTAACATAAGGTGGGAACAAAAGAAAAGCGACCCAGAAATGGGTCCATATCAGTCAGTTTGATGTGGTAGTAGCTGAGAGACATCCCCCACACATAATCTGAGGTCTTTCTTCAAGAGTTCAGCCTTCAAAGAATGACAGGCCTTTAGATGCAAAACGTTTCTCTTTATTCTTTGCACAATTTATATTGTCAATTTAATTTAATTTTTCAAAAATGCTGTCATGAAATTCACTAAATGAGCAGCATTTGTTTGTTTTTAAATAAACAAAGTAAAATAATTTGGTTTTAAATCTTCTCAAGCAACAACATACAACAATATGAAGGTTTGGTTTCTTTGTTGTTTTTTTTTAATTTTAGTTCAAATCTCCTTTTTTAAGCTTGTAATTAAATTCATCAATAGTTGTGGCTAGTTTTCGTGTGGTTGGTTTAAGAGAACAGAATAGAAAAGGAAACAACAAATGTTCACACTTTTTTTGTAGCTTTTAAGGAAGGCTATGAAGTGCACCTAAATCACAGAGCCATGTGACACAGTTAGCTGTAAAAACTCAAGACAAGCAATAAAAAAAGCACATTTCTCCTTTCTGTTTAGCCTCCGAAAGCAGGAATCCGGAGCAGACATGTTGCAGATTCTTACAGCACCGTTTGTAATAACAGAACCCCCATTCTGAGCCGTCCTTTAGTTGGACGACGCAAGAACTGAGGACAAATTTCCAAAGCCCATCTGCAGTCACTTTCATCTCGCTGAACTCCGTTCGCCCACCTACCTGAGCCGACTCCATCAGCTGGAACGTACGGTGACAACATGTGGTTAAGATGAAAGCCGACCCATCTCCATCTCCCTTCAGTGTGCTGATAAATTCTGCTCTGACTGACAGCGACTCCAGGCTGTTTGTACCCAGAATCCCCTCAGATCTGTGAACTCGTCCTCTGGTTCTTTTTCTTTTTTTTTAAAAAAAGCTTAAATTGTTAAAAATGGAAACTCCTGACACAGAGCACCACCAGTCAGATGGAGGGAAACGGAGAAACAATTGAGTCACATTATGAGTTCACACAGTTAAAGGCCTATAGCTTTCATTAAAGGAATGCATGTCACCCTCCACCTTTGATGCCAGAGTTTTAGACTGAGATCACTTTTCCATGGATTGTTTTAGTTAAACACAGAAAACAACAACACAAAATCTTAACAATTACTAAAAGACGCCCCACTCATATTATGTGTGACCACCACAAACACTTCCGTTGAGTATCGGTAAAGCTGACTGAGTTGCAGCCATTTTTGTGTTGACTAATGTCGATAAGACAGGGTGGCCATATTGGATTAGACACCAAATCTTAATAAGATGTACACGTATATTTAATATTTTTTTTGTCTGAGAGTTTCAAGGATTCTTGTTCAGTAGTTTATGAAATATTTTGCTAACAGACAAACAGGATTAACCTTATATAGTCAATTTTTAGCAAATTTGTTGCACAACTAGCGCTCGGTTTACGTGTTGTCAAGTAACAAAAACAGCTAAAATCGCAACAAATTTTAGCTCAATATTTGTAAAACTGACAAAATTAAAAAGGTTTTTGAGTTGGATGTGACGGCCATCTTGAATTGATGTGACTCTAAAAGTCACAGTTGTTGATGTAAATCAAATGAGATATTTTGCTAACAGACACAGGCAAAAACATTGTCGCCATTCTGCATTTGGTAACAGGTGAAACAAAAAAAAAAACATGCTCAGTGCATTTGTACTTGATTTTCTTTCTTTCTACTTTTCTTCATCATGAGCCATTTTCCAAAAGGTCAAACAGAAGAAAGGCAGAAAGCATCGGATGTTTTTTAGCAGATTTTAATAAAGTTAATTAGGTGAAAAGAAACAGCTGAGCAGAAGACAATAACTCACGGTGGTTGGCTTTACAGCCGTGTTTAAGATGGAATAAAGCATGTTGCTCTGTCAGAGTTTGATCAGCAGCTTCCCTTGTTGAACAGATTGATTGGTGCTTTTAATGTCAGCAGAAGCAGACTATTAAAAAGTGAAACCTTTCAGTGTAAAGAATGACTGCTGCTTTAGAGCTTTTAGATGGCCATAAACAATCTTCAGGACCAGAAGAAAAAAAACCCTCACATGGAACCATGTTGTTTCCACACACAGAAGTCATGGATTTACAGACACACAGGTGGGCAGTCCACAGGTCTTCTACTTTTTTTCTGTTTGAAAGAGAAGTGTCGCTTTTCTACCAAATAAATTTATTGAACATTGAAAACTGTCCTTGAACAATGATTTGTTTCAAAATTCATTCCATCTGAAGTTTTGCTTTTACTGTTTTGACAGTTTGGTTTTGTGCACAATGGTGCAAAATTCATCCAACACTTTATTTTTTTGAATTTTTTTCTTTCAAGCAGGCAGACTTTCTGCACATTTATTGGAAAAATAGTTGCCCAAGATTTGTTTAGAAAACAGTTTTTCATATTTGCTGCTTTTAATTTAGTTTTATCCCAATTCCAGTATTTCTTTTATTGCTATTTTTTATAAAAACAGACCCAAAAATGTCAAAAGACACACAGCGATATGTGTTTTACTGACACATAATAGATCATTTATCAAACATATTATATGAACCTGTACTTCAAAAACCAAGTAGCAGATTGTTACACTAAATTAATTTGTTGACAATTCTATATTCATTCAGCCATAAAGATGATTCCTCCAAAACTTTCCCCCTAAAAATGCAGCACAAACAAAAAAAGGCTAAAAATGTGTTATTAAAAATGACAAATCAGAGGATGAAATTGAAAACGGTGAGGCTAAAAACAAAATAAAGATTTATTAAACAAAAAATCAGAAATGTTCTCAAACAAAACTTGAGCTGCATCATTACAAAACAGGGAGACTCCACACTTTGTTGGTACTGCCAAAGCTTTATTGTGGTCAAAATTCAAAAACCGTGTGCTGCGTACTAAAATGATCATCCATTAATTTGACAAACCCACGGCATTTCAGAAAGACATTTCTTAAAAAGCTCCATAATCCTCTTATGTGTCACTTCTAAATATATCGTTGGGGCACGAGCATGAGCAGAATAAATAAATGCACGCTGAATGGAAACGCTGAGACACAGTGGCAAGGACACACTCCCCCCAATATCCAGGGTTCAGGCCGGTTTCAGCAGCTTTAAAGAGATGCAAAGACACACTGAGATAAGAGCCTGGTTAATGCAGCCGGGCTGAATGCTGGTACATTTCAGGAAGGTGCCAGTCATGGCAGGAAGAAGACAAGCCAAGAAACACTGCGGACAGTTCCTTTGTTGTTTTATCACAGAAAACTGGAATCTATCTTTTCCTGTGTTTTATGTAGTGTGAAGAAAAGGTGACCTTTAGCTCTGTGCTCTTTTGGCTCCGTCCTTCTTCTGTTGCTCCATCATATCTGATACTGTGAGAGTGACATCGCAGATGCCAAACAAAAGCAACCGATAGTCACGTCTTTGGATAAAAAAACATCTATTCGAACTCAGAAAGGCTGTAAATATCTGATGTATTGATTAATATGGGTGACGCTTAGGATGATGAAGCACTTTTTTTTTTGGTTGAAGCACATTTTAAGGTGGTGAAAGGACAGTAGAGGTACGGAGAACAGACAAGGAAACTGAGAAGCAGCAGACTTTGTAGTGTGACTAAATGATCCAATAATTTTTTTTTTCTCCTGTATGCTCTGAACTCTCTCTGCACTTTTATCTCGCTCGTTGCCAGAACACAAACAAAGCAGTGACTGAAGTTAACGTGCGAAACCACTGAGCTGAGAAAACCAGTTTTTAACAGCAGACCACAGCAAACAGCAGCTCTTCAACTGTTCACTGAGTTTCTGATCTTAAACATGTTGCCATTTTATATGGCTTCAAGTTTAATCATCGAAATAATCAAATACAGCTCAGTCGCTTAACTCTTCATCTCATTTCCTCTTTATTTGTCAATAAATGTTCAAACAAGTATTTAAAGCAGAAAAAATGGCATCAAAACTAAAATATAAAACATTTCAAACGCAATCATTTACTTATGAAGGAAGATGAGTTGGACACTTAAATTTGTACCGAATTTAATATTTTTAACACTCACTATCCAAAATGCTCACTCTGAGTGCAAGAAGCTCAAAAATATTTGAAATTATTTGAACCTTTTTTTTTACATTTTGATATTTTTGTCTTGACGTTTATTCTTGAAACTAGGAAACAACAAGTGAGGAATCCTAAAACTTATTTTGCGATGGAGATTTATTGCAAATCGAAGAGAAAGATCATCTGGATTGTTACCTGAAGCGATGACAACAAAGGTTTAAGTTGCGTCTGCTGCCACAGAGTCTAGACTTTCCACAGCGTGGGGAGGAGGGTGGCGATAAGAGTGTAATTACCCCCGCCCCACCCCGTCTCGCCCACTCTGACACCCAATAATAAAACTTTGATGTGCTCCTCTCAAAAAGTAGCAGCAGCCACTAATCACAATTGATTGCAGCCACTTAGGCGAGGCACACTCATCATCTCCTGCTCTCTCTGGATGGGAGTCGTCCTCAGCAGAAGGCTGGAGAAGTAAAACTATTCAAATGAAATGCAGCATGAGAATGGAGATTAATCAGAGGAGAAAAAGAAGAAGCAGGATGAATGAAACTCGTGGTGTCAGCAGAGGTGAAAAGTAGGAAAAAAAGCCATTAGAAGAGGTGTGCAGACCAATTTTTTTAAACATTTTGTTTTAAAGTTTTTACCACAAAGTCAGCCACTCCAATCCTGCCTTGAATTCCATCTTATCACCGGTGATGGATGATAACGGTTAGCAGCCCGTTTTCAGACAACAGGCCTAATTTTTTGTAAACTAAAAGGAGGAAATGTATATATTTTTTCCATTCTAGATAACCTTTCCATTCAAACACAAAAAAACGATGCAAGGAAAGTTCAACTGAAGAACATCATCATCATCCTCATCATAGCTTTTGTATGCAACCTCCAGATAAACATGGGACTTACGGGATATAGAGACAACTTTTCCACCATCTGTATCTAATACTCACTAAATTATAGGCAAAATCATTAGCACATTTAAATTTTATATCTAACTAATTATAATTAATCTGCTCAGTTTCATTATTTTTACACAAAGTAAAACTAAATTCTCAACGTGGGAAAACGATTTCTATTTTAAACACAAACGGTTGCAATACTTTTTTCCCCTAAAGGTTAGAATTAACTGAGTAAGTGTGAGTTAAATGTAAAAATGCTAAGAGTTTAATTTTTCTGATGTGACATGCATCGTGTCTGGTTGTAGTTTTTTCCCTCCTTGTGTGTTTTTCACAGGAAGACTTCACCCTTCAACCTTGCTGCTCTTCAGTGGACAGTTTACCTGCTGCTGGAGAAGCTCCACTCGCTGCCCCCCACCTCCACAGGGGAACAAGGACACGTTTTGTGTGCGAGTCTGATTCCCGGTCTTTTGATACGAGCAGCCATGTGGGTGTTTGGACGAGAAGATGTTGCTTCAGTTAGTGACTGCAGAACTACACTTCAGTGGTTTGATTTCTCTGACAAGTACTGAATAAAAAAAAAAAAACAATAGGCAAAGTATGGATGTGGTATTTCTACAGAAAAGCTGTGAAAAAATTTAAATCTTAAATCAAATTAAAGAGCTGGCTTTCCTCAAAGAAACACATCACCTGCTGCCTTTTAAACTAGAGTTTAAAACTTAGATTTTCTTGTGTTGAGAAATTATGGAGCCATTGTGGACAAACTTAAAAAAACAAAACCTTTTAGATGCAATCTAATGCCTTTCTGTAAAATGTCACACTCAGTGTTTGTGTCGTGAAATAACTTTGGCTACAACTACAACAAATCTTAGGCCAATATCAGTAAATCTGAATGATTTTTTGTGTTAAAGAATAGTTTAAAATTGGACTGACTGCAGTATTAACAGATACCAACATATGCAACTTAGGTCATTATTCTTAACTTTGCTACAAACATTTGTAGAATAAAGTGTATTAAGATAGACAGAAAGAAAAAGACAAATAATGTAAGTTTTAATATCTGTACTTATTATGGTTTGAAAAACAGTCAAAAATGGATGCGTCTGTTATTTTAAGAACTAATTAAATGAGAGTAAGTCAACTCAATCCCTATAAAGCTAGTTTATTACTAAATATGGATTAGATGTTGAAAACTGAAAATACCATAATCTTATCTACACAACAGCAGCTGTTGATAATCTATTAGAAATAAAAAGAAACTTTCCTTAAAACACAAGACAGTTTGTGCAACAACACACAAGCTGGTTGTTTACTGGTACTGACTGAACCGAGTGCCGCCGGACCCAGATATGAGGAAGGTCACTGTTGATTCAGAGCATCACCATCTGTGCTCAGCTCTGTTAGTGAACAACAGCGAAAACAATCTGAACTAAAGCACGAGACATTCGTGTGTTCACAGGACTGCCGTAGGTTAAAGTGGGCTGAACATGGCAAACTTCTACAGTGACTGAGGAACTGCAGGTCAGGACGAAACAGTTTCACAAGTTCCCTCCTCACAGGCGAGCTCATCGTCGTCTGTCAAATGTTGGATTGTTTGGGACAAAAAAATATGCCCCTGAAATTGTCCTCAGGCCTGATCTTTAATATGACAAACATCCCAGTTTTGATTTAAACAGTTTTGACAAACTTGTGTTTTGGTGTTACAAGTTATAAGCATCTCACTAGGCTGCAAAAGTTGGGATGTGGCGATTTAAAATATCCATAATATCCATAAAAATGTGTTTGCAACCAACCAGCTCACTGTGCAGCCACCTATCCTGGTTTTGTGCTCCCCCTCCCTCTTTGTAGAACTACAGACTCCAGCCTTGTGCTGTGTTGTTTTGTTAATTTTTTATTTTTTCATTATTAAGTCAATAATATTTGTGTTAAGAAGTTTCTAGCAGTTGTGTTTTCAGTTTTTGGTTGTTTGGCTATCCTTTTACAAACAACTAATGTGAGACGCAAACAAACGAAAACAACAATGCCTAAAAAGTCTGAATTAAAGTCTCTGGAACAAGTTTTAAATGCAGCTGATGCTTTTGCTTTCCATCTCAAACTCTCAGAGAAAATCCAGCAGTGTGGATTCCATCTGAGATAGCAGATGTGATATGTTGAAGGGAACAATGTTGTTTGGAGGCGACCTAGTGGAGGTTATGTCATAATGAAGATGTGCAGCTGCAGTTAAGACGCCTAGAAGGGATCACAGGAGATCAAGGAGACGCCGTCGAAAGAGAACAGGTTGCCCTTGACAGCTGGCATTGTGGGAGTCGGATGTTCATCGGCACAGCAGCAGATAAATACTAAGTTTTGTTTGGCGTGCGCATGAGGGCATTCTCCAAATGTGTCCTTGTAAGGCGAGCTTCAGAACGCATTTGAAAAGCGGCAAGTGAAGGAGGAGGTAAGAAGTTTGAAAAGGTACCTTATGCTTCACCTCACCAGAGTCTCTGGCTGTTGAGTTCATGGACAGTTCGCTTGTTTGTGTTCAGCTTTAGAAAAAAGGTCAAAATATAAAGAAGTAATTGTACACATCAGATGAGAAATAATGGGGGGAAAAAATCTATTTATCTATCGGGATTTAGTGAAAAATTGTTGAGAAATTGGTAAAATTATGAAAATAACAGGAAACAATCAACTTCCAGATGGTAAAAAGCATATTCAGCAAAATAGGCCATCATTATTGTTTTTCTTTTATACTCTGGTTTTCTGCTCTTTACCAGCAGCTGCTAAAAGCTCGCTGGTAATTCCAATATTTCTCATCTACACAAATACTTTGCTAAAAAGTCTCCAACTTAAGAAACCTATGTGATGAAGACTATGACAATAATTTTAGTTGACATTTTTTGGTGTAGGTATTGACTTTCCAGTGTCTACAATGAGGACACAAAAGAGTTTCTTTGTGTTGGTCTATACCAGGACTGTCTCTTGTCTCTGATCCTGTCTCTGGTGTTCATGGACAGGATCTCAAGCTCCAGTCATGGAGAGGACAGTGTCGGACTTAAGAACTCCAGCGTCTTATCTCTCTGTTTTGCAGATGATGTGGCTCTGTTGACCAGAAATCAGTGGAATGCTCCTTCTCCGTCAAGGGTGAGGCATGAAGTGGGCGACTTCAAGTATCTGTAACCCTCTCCTGGATCAGGTGCGGATCATGACCAGGTACAAGTGCTTGAATTGAGCTTCCTCCATAGAGTGGTCAGGCTCAGCCTTACAGATACTGGAAGTCAAAAGCTCCATCATCTAGGAAGGACCTCCTTTGCATCAAAAGGAATCAGCTAATGGGGTTCAGTCATCTGATTAGATTACCTCTTAGAAGGTATACTTTACTGGGTAGAGACCCTGGATCAGACCCAGAACTGACTGGAGGAATTATCTGTCATCACTGGTCTGAAGATTTCTTAGGATCTTGGAGGAAAAGCTGGAGTGCATCAATGGTGAGATCAATGTTTAGTTTGTTTTTGTGTTTTACTAGACCCATTGTCTCTAAAAATCATTGTGGATAAATGTCAAAACATAGAAAAGATCAACAAAGGGATTAATTTGAGGTTGTGCTTATATTCATAGATAACTTTTGGAACCTCACAAAAAAATAAAACAAATTAAATACACTAAACAAACACTAAACACTCCAACAGACACTTTTTATAATCAGTGATCAGGACAACGAAAATGAAGTGACTCTTTGTATCATCTTCAGTGTTTTTAGAAGTTCTGCCTGTAAACACTACAACTTCATTGTGCTGATTTGCACAAAGCAGCTGTTTCTAGTCAAACTTTTATAAAACGGATGGATGAAAATAAAGGATGAGGATAAAGGATGAAGTTAAGTTGCTATTTTGATTTCCTGGTACATCAAAATCATGCTTTATAAATATTAATGTGAAGGCAAGTGACCATTTCAGAAACGCTCTTTTTCCTTCTCTGATCCAACGCTGTGTTTTCCTTCAAATGTAAGAAAGTGCATCTTTGATTTGTGCCCGGTGTGTAGGAGGAAGGTTAGATAAACAGGCTCACACAGCAGGGGGAGGAACAGAAGCAGAACAATGAACACAAGCTAAAATAGCTCGGTGTCACCACTTTTTTTTCCAGGTAAATGAGACTGAATCAACGTAGATCATGCTAGTAAGCCGACACAATTAACTTGTTTCTTTGGTTAACCAGCTAAAACAACAAGCATTGTTGTGTTTTTGCATTGACTGCACTGTTTCTAGAAGTGATTAAGACTGAAACAACCTTGAGTTTCTGCATCAGCGTTGATGGCACAACAAACTGAAACCTTCACACCCTACCTTGGTGCTGCCAGGTTTGGGTAACTGGAACATTTGGGAAAGTTGAGGAAAACTAAATGTGTTTAACCACTCAGCAACCTGCTTTGTCTTTAGCTGCTTAACCCCGAGAAGTCCTACTGTAACAAAGTTGCAGATGTGTTCCACGTGAACTTTGCTCGTGCAGATGACTTGTATGTGAACAACAGAATATGCTGGAAGCTAAATAAAAATAAACAAGCGCAGTTTCTATATATTTTTCCTATTTCATTTTTTTTCCGTTGCAGATGCATTCTGCCTAAGGTATAAGGAGGTAAACATTTTGCACACAGACGGAGATTCAGAAAACAATTTAAAAAGACTGATTCCAAACCTGGCTAATTAGAGCCGTGACACAATATTTGAGCGGGATAAGAATAAACACACAACAGGTCATTAAATGTTTAGGGATATGAGCTGCTCTTATTAAAGTAAACTTGTTGAGAACTAAACATGCTCACTCTGTTAATTTGCCTGTAAACCTGTGGGCCGACATTAAAACGTGCAAATAGTTACTAGGTTATTAATGAACAGCTTTAAAATGAGAACAAAAACTTTCTTTTTGTGGTGCATTTAGTTGTATTTGCCTATATACACCAGTACTATAACGACTTGTTGGTTCGTTTCATCTCCCCACAAATTTATAAGAAATTAAACAGGCTTTTTGTGCATACACTTACTTACACTTACATGTCAATTTTTTTTTATAACTGCATGCAAAATGAACCTAATGAAAACACAATTCAAAAGCTTAGCATTCTACAAATAAACACATATCTACTGGAACCTTTCACGCCAAAGTTTTGAACTAATTTGTGTTACAGCCTTTTTGATCAAATGTTGACAGTAATGTTATGTACCATCTAAAGCAATAGGGCGAGAGTGTGTGTAGTGAATGATGCTCAGATACCACATCATCCAATTTTTGTTCAATATCTGTGCAACCGACTGACTCATAGCCTTGTTTGTGTTGTGTTTGTGTTTGTTAGGGTCAATAAAACGTGGCAACCATCGTGAGCTGAGTTGATTGCTTAATTCAAGTTTCATTAAAATCCATCCAGTGGTAACTTAAACATTTTGCACACAGGCAGATCAAAAAACACAAGCACACACAGACCCAGACAAAAAAAACATTATTGCCCTTTGACTCCCTTTGCTGTGGTTGGCGATAATAAAGGTATTACTGACAGTACGTTCTGTAATACTTACGTCTCATGTCTCTGAAGTAAATAGTCTGTCTGTTGGGGTTGAGCAGCTGGATAACAGAGTCATCATTGTTCTTCACCCGACAGCTGATGATCGCCGTCTCTCCCTCCACCACAGCCACGTTGTCCGTCACCAAGTTTTGACTCACCACTGGAGGATGGAAAAGATAGAAAAACACAAGGATGCTTACAGCGCCACAGGAAATT